>JAJOOF010015091.1:0-22927 GCA_029582545.1 Solanum lignicaule
TTATGCTTATCGCTTATAGTCATTTTTTTTGCTTCCGCGACCAAGGATGTGTAATGATACGCTATGAGGCTTGTTTGGGGTTCCTTCGGGTTCCCCATTCGCCGGTCACGTCTAGGCACTAGGCTTGGGTCGTGACACCCGCTGTCACGACCCAAACCGTCGTGATCAGCACCCACACAAACCCTCCGGTGCGAGAACCATTACTACAACCCAACTAACAAATTTTATGAAAACTAAGACATTTAAAGATACGGGAGCAGGTTTAAATGACTATAAAAATGGAGTCCCCATAAACTCCAAGGTGCTAACAAACAACTAACCAAACTAATGCGGAAATTCAACCCCTAGAACCAGAAAGACATTGTACCAAAACTTTACTCACGACAAGTCTAAGAACAAGGGGTACAACCCAGTAACTAAACAAACACCCTAAATAAATAGTCTGAGTTCGAAAAGAATGGACTTAAACAAGCGAAATCCATGAAATCCTGAAAGAACTGGCTAACCATTGAATCCGGTCACGTTCAATAGTCACTTAGCTGAGGTCTATCAATAGTCACCTGAAGATTCCCTGTACTCAACAAAGAACAACCAAGTGCAGTATCAGTACACATCCACAGTGTACTTGTAGGATCACTCGGCTATCCCAATAACTGAAACGCATGCAAGTAATCACAACATTATAAAATAGTCATATACCGAATATATACAATATTAGTCATCCTTTCAGGATCAATGTAGAATCACACGTTCTCAATAAAACACATTGGTTATCAATTTAGAGCAACATACAACCTTCCAATATCAATCATCACTAGATATGAACGTAATCATCACAAGTAGATACACAACATAATTCAATGGTACTCTAACGGAACCCAATTCAATGGTCCTCTCATAGAACTCACACCCAAACTGTTAGCATACCGGAACATTGTACCCAATCCACTAATTATGTCGGAACGTGGCAACCAATTTCATAGTTATGTCAGAACGTGGCAACTGATCACATATTTATGCCAGAACGTGGCAACTGATCACATATTTATGCCAGAACGTGGCAACCGTTCCATTCAACAAACCACAATCACAATCACAATGTATATTCTCACAATCACACAACAAGAGGTGATTCATGGTATATAATTATCCAATTATCCTCATTTACGATTAGGGTGATCAATAATGCAACATTCGCATGCATACATACATGTATTATAATGAGCAAATACAAACATATATCACACCAACATGAAATCACAATCATCACCTACCTAGAAACAAGCGTGAAACCCTAAGAAACTTGATCCTTCCCTTTTCGGATTTGTTCAGCTTTTTCTTGGTCTAGAAACATTCAATACAATACGGGAATTAATAAACAATCACTAATTACCTGGATTACTAACCATTCAAACAACCCTCAATCAAACCCATGATCCCAACAAACAAATTTTATGAAAACTAAAACATTTAAAGATACGGGAGCAGGTTTAAATGATTATAAAAATGGAGTCCCTATAAATTCCATGGTTTTAACAAACAACTAACCAAACTAATGCGGAAATACAACCCCTATAACCTGAAAGTCCTTGTACTAAAACTCTACTCACGACAAGTCTAAGAACAAGGGGTACAACCCCGAAGCTAAACAAACACCTTAAACAAATAGTCTGAGTCCAAAAAGAATGGACTTAAACAAGAGAGATCCATGGCAGCCTAAAAGAACCGGTTCACCCTTGAATCCGATCACGCTCATTAGGCACTTAGCTGAGGTCTATCAATATATACTTGAAGATGCCCTGTACTGAACAAAGAACAAGCAAATGTCGTATCAGTACACAACCACAGTGTACAAGTACGATCACACGGCTATCCTAATAAGTGAAACACATTCAAATAACCACAACATTATAAAAAAGGCACATATCGAACATATACAATTTTAGTCATCTTTTCAGGATCTATGTAGAATTACACATTCTCAATAATACACATTGGTTGTCAATTTAGAGCAACATACCGTCTTCTAATATCAATCATCATTAGATATGAACGTAATCATCACAAGTAGATATACAACACAGTTCAATAGTCCTCTAACGGAACCCAATTTAATGGTCATCTCATGGAACTCACACCCAAACTGTTAGCATACGAGAACGTGGTACCTGATCCAATGTTTATGCTAGAACGTGGCAACTAATCCCATATTTATGCCGGAACGTGGCAACAGATATCAAATTTATGCCGGAACATGGAACCCGATCAATTCAACAAACCACAATCACAATCACAATATATATTCTCACAATCATACAACAAGAGGTGATTCATGGCATACAATTATTCAATTTTCCTCATTTACGATTAGAGTGATCAATAATGCAACATTTGCTTACATGCATGCATTATAATGAGCAATTACAAAAATATATCACACAAACATAAAATCACAATCATCACCTACCTCGAAACAGGCTTGAAATCCTAAGAAATTTGATCCTTCCTTTTTCGGATTCGTTCCGCTTGTTCTTGGTCTACAAACAATCAATAGAATACGGAAATCAATAAACAATCACTAATTACTTGGATTACTAACCATTCTAACAACCCTAGATCAACCCTATGATCCCAAGTATCCAAACTAGGGAATTTTCCACCATAGTTTCCTCTCCCATTGATAATTACCCATTAGATTACATTCTACGGATCGAAAAATGGATTCGGAGAGTTAAAATTTTACCTTTAGCCTCAAGAATGGTGGAAAACTGTTAATAATCGCCTCGGGTATGTTCCTTAGCTCTAAAAACTGAAAAGTGCAGAATAAAGACGTTATGGGGTTTATTTATGACTTTAAGTCGCGTCTGGCCCGCCACAGCAGCCCTCACCCCGCTACAGTGACATCGCTAGAGCGATCAAAATTACCGCCAAATAAGCTAGCACGAAACAGTAAGCTATTTTAACAATTCCAAGACCCTCATTACACAACACATCTTTAACCAACGACCCTAAAAAAATATTGTTCACGCTAAGATCGATTTCGGAAGTTCTACTAACCCGAATTAAATTATATAAAGGCGTACGGATTCCTTAATGACTTATCTAACTACTCATGTGATCAAAATCATAATTAGATCACCCGATTGCTACCAGATTTCCCTACACCTCAAAGACTCCAATTACTTCCAAATCAGGACTAGTTTGGGAAATTTCAAGTTACCACGAAAAAGTTTTCCGACCCAAATTTTTTCCCCATTGACTTTTCCATAACGACGGAAAATAGGTCGTTACATCAATACATGGATTATCATGGATGAAATTAACTCAAGAAACTCATGATTGGCGTAAGGGTGAACAAACCCATTACTATGAAAGATTACATACGCTATTAGGATAAAATCCTTGGAGAAATTCCTTGAGGATTGCAAGTAAATCTTGAACTTGAATCTTTTTCTTTCATTTCCTTTTCAACTTATCTCTGAAACCCTAAGCGTATTTCAGAATTGGGAAAACTGATCTAAGTCAGTTTAGACCCGTAAAATATTACTAAAAACGAGATAGGCTAGTGGGGTAAAGAAATGACCAAAATACCCATCCTTAATTCGAATGAGTTTCCTTAAGTGGACAGGCTGAGCTCAAATGGGCATATCTCCCTCATCCAAACACGAAATTTAGCAAACTCGGTGGCGTTGGAAAGAAAAAAAAAAGAAAATAAACAAAACTATTCACAATCTAGATAGAAACAAGTGAACTAAATATCATAAATTAATTCAATACACCTAATTGTTTCCCTGGCAGTGAAACTATTTTTGATAATGCTCAAATCATCCTCCAAACAAATCAAAAGAGTAAGCGATTATCGTCAATAAAAATATCTAACTAAGAGTCGGGGTGAAATCCCACAAGGAACAATATTTATTCATGTTATAGAATTTCAAGTTGGTAAAGAAAAAAATGAGAAGAAAAAGGCCTAGCCCGCTGTCATGACTCAGACCGTCGTGATCAGCACCCACACAAACCCTCCGGTGCGAGAACCATTACTACAATCCAATAAACAAATTTTAGGAAAACTAAGACATTTAAAGATACGGGAGCCGGTTTAAATGACTATAAAAATGGAGTCCCCATATACTCCAAGGTTTTAACAAACAACTAACCAAACTAATGCGGAAATTCAACCCCTAGAACCAGAAAGTCATTGTACCAAAACTTTACTCACGACAAGTCTAAGAACAAGGGGTATAACCCTGTAACTAAACAAACACCCTAAATAAATAGTCTGAGTTCGAAAAGAATGGACTTAAACAAGCGAGATCCATGGAAGCCTGAAAGAACTGGCTCACCATTGAATCCGGTCACGTTCAATAGTCACTTAGCTGAGTTCTATCAATAGCCGCCTGAAGAAGCCCTGTACTCAACAAAGAACAACCAAGTGCAGTATCAGTACACAACCACAGTGTACTGGTACGATCACGCGGCTATCCCAATAACTGAAACGCATGCAAGTAACCACAACATTATAAAATAGTCATATACCGAATATATACAATATTAGTCATCCTTCAGGATCAATGTAGCATCACACGTTCTCAATAAAACACATTGGTTATCAATTTAGAGCAACATACAACCTTCCAATATCAATCATCACTAGATATGAACGTAATCATCACAAGTAGATACACAACATAATTCAATGGTACTCTAACAGAACCCAATTCAATGGTCCTCTCATAGAACTCACACTCAAACTGTTCGCATACCGGAACATGGTACCTGATCCACTAATTATGCCGGAACGTGGCAACCAATTTCATAGTTATGTCATAACGTGGCAACTGATCACACATTTATGCCAGAACGTGGCAACCGTTCCATTCAACAAACCACAATCACAATCACAATGTATATTCTCACAATCACACAACAAGAGGTGATTCATGGCATATAATTATCAAATTATCCTCATTTACGATTAGGGTGATCAATAATGCAACATTCGCATGCATACATCCATGTATTATAATGAGCAAATACAAATATATATCACACCAACATGAAATCACAATCATCACCTACCTAGAAACAAGATTGAAACCCTAAGAAACTTGATCCTTCCCTTTTCGGATTTGTTCAGCTTTTTGTTGGTGTAGAAACATTCAATACAATACGGGAATCAATAAACAATCACTAATTACCTAGATTACTAACCATTCTAACAACCCTCGATCAAACCCATGATCCCAACAAACAAATTTTATGAAAACTAAAACATTTAAAGATACGGGAGCAGGTTTAAATGATTATAAAAATGGAGTCCCTATAAATTCCAAGGTTTTAAAAAACAATTAACCAAACTAATGCGGAAATACAACCCTTATAAACTGAAAGTCATTATATTAAAACTCTACTCACGACAGGTTTAAGAACAAGGGGTACAACCCCGAAACTAAACAAATACCTTAAACAAATAGTCTGAGTCCGAAAAGAATGGACTTAAACAAGAGAGATCCATGGCAGCCTAAAAGAACCGGTTCACCCTTGAATCCGGTCACCCTCAATAGACCTTAGCTGAGGTCTATCAATAGCTGCTAGAAGATGCCCTGTACTGAACAAAGAACAAGCAATTGTAGTATCAGTACACAACTACAGTGTACAAGTAGGATCACAAGGCTATCCTAATAAGTGAAACATATTCAAATAACCACAACATTATAAAAAAAGGCATATATCGAACATATACAATATTAGTCATCTTTTCAGGATCTATGTAGAATTACACGTTCTCAATAATACACATCGGTTATCAATTTAGAGCAACATACAGTCTTCTAATATCAATCATCATTAGATATGAACGTAATCATCACAAGTAGATACACAACACAGTTCAATGGTCCTCTAACGAAACCCATTTCAATGGTCATTTCATGGAACTCACACCCAAACTGTTAGCATACCGGAACGTGGTATCCGATCCAATATTTATGCTAAAACGTGGTAATTAATCCCATATTTGTGCCGGAACGTGGCAACAGATATCAAATTTATGCCGGAATATCGCAACCGATCCATTCAACAAACCACAATCACAATCACAATATATATTCTCACAATCATACAACAAGAGGTGATTCAAGGCATACAATTATTCAATTTTCCTCATTTACGATTAGAGTGATCAATAATGCAACATTCGCTTACATACATGCATTATAATGAGCAATTACAAAAATATATCACACCAACATAAAATCACAATCATCACCTACCTCAAAACAAGCTTGAAATCCTAAGAAACTTGATCCTTCCCTTTTCGGATTCGTTCTGCTTGTTCTTTGTCTACAAACAATCAATAGAATACGGAAATCAATAAACAATCACTAATTACCTGGATTACTAACCATTCTACCAACCCTAGATCAACCCTATGATCCCAAGTATCCAAACTAGGGATTTCTCCACCATAGTTTCCTTTCCCATTGATAATTACCCATTAGATTACATTCTACGGATCAAAAAATGGATTCGAGTAGTTAAAATCTTACCTTTAGCCTCAAGAATGGTGGAAAACTGTTAATAATCGCCTGGGGTTTGTTCCTTAGCTCTAAAAACTGAAAAGTGCAGAATAAAGACGTTATGGGGTTTATTTATGACTTTAAGTCGCGTCTGGCCCGCCACAGCAGCCCTCACCCCGCTACAGTGACATCGCTAGAGCGATAAAAATTACCGCCAAAGAAGCTATCACGAGACAGTAAGCTATTTTAATAATCCCAATACCCCTATTACACAACACATCTTTAACCAACGACGCTAAAAAAGTATCGTTCACGCTAAGATCGATTTCGGAAGTTCTACTAACCCGAATTAAATTATATAAAGGCGTACGGATTCCTTAACGACTTATCTAACTACTAATGTGATCAAAATCATAATTAGATCACCCGATTGCTACCAGATTTCCCTACACCTCAAAGACTCCAATTTCTTCCAAATCTGGACTAGGTTGGGAAATTTCAAGTTACCACGAAAAAGTTTTTCGACCCAAATTTTTTCCCCATTGACTTTTCCATAACGACGGAAAACAGGTCGTTACATCAATACATGGATTATCATGGATGAAATTAACTCAAGAAACTCATGATTGGCGTAAGGGTAAACAAATCCATTACTATGAAAGATTACATACGCTATAAGGATAAAATCCTTGGAGAAATTCCTTGAGGATTTCAAGTAAATCTTGAACTTGAATCTTTTTCTTTCATTTTCCTTTTCAACTTCTCTCTGAAACCCTAAGCGTATTTCAGAATTGTGAAAACTGATCTAAGTCAGTTTAGACCCGTAAAATATTACTAAAAATGAGTTAGGCTAGTGGGTTAAGGAAATTACCAAAATACCCCTCATTAATTCAGATGAGTTTCCTTAATTGGACATTTTATGAAAACTAAGACATTTAAAGAAACGGGAGCAGGTTTAAATGACTATAAAAATGGAGTCCCCATAAACTCCAAGGTTTTAACAAACAACTAACCAAACTAATGCGGAAATTCAACCCCTAGAACCAGAAATTCATTGTACCAAAACCTTACTCACGACAAGTCAAAGAACAAGGGGTACAACCCTGTAACTAAACAAACACCCTAAATAAATAGTCTGAGTTCGAAAAGAATGGACTTAAACAAGCGAGATCCATGGAAGCCTGAAAAAACTGGCTCACCCTTGAATCCGGTCACGTTCAATAGTCACTCAGCTGAGGTCTATCAATAGCCGCCTGAAGATACCCTGTACTAAACAAAGAACAAGCAGGTGCAGTATCAGTACACAGCTTCATTGTACTGGTAGGATCATGCGGCTATCCCAATAGGTGAAATGCATGCAAGTAACCACAATATTATAAAATAGTCATATACCAAATATATACAATATTAGTCATCTTTCCAGGATCAATGTAGCATCACATAATCTCAATAATACACATTGGTTATCAATTTAGAGCAACATACAATCTTCCAATGTCAATCATCATTAGATATAAACGTAATCATCATAAGTAAATATACAACACAATTCAATGGTCCTCTCACGGAACCCAATTCAATGGTCCTCTCATGGAACTCACACCCAAATTGTTAGCTTACCGGATCGTGGTACCCGATCCAATAATTATGCCGGAACGTGGCAACTGATTCCATAGTTATGTCAGAACGTGGCAACCGAACTCATATTTATGCCAAAACATGGCAACCGATCCATTCAACAAATCACAATCACAATCACAATATATATTCTCACAATCATACAACAAGAGGTGATTCATGCTATACAATTATTCAATTATCCTCATTTACGATTAGGGTGATCAATAATACAACATTCGCATGCATACATACATGCATTATAATGAGCAATTACAAACATATATCACACCAACATGAAATCACAATCATCACCTATCTCGAAACAAGCTTGAAACCCTAAGAAACTTGATCCTTCCCTTTTCAAATTCGTTCCGCATTTTCTTGGTTTACAAAGAATCAATACAATACAGGAATCAATAAACAACACACTATTCAGTCACATGCTCTCCACTACCACAAACTCCGCACCAACCACCAGATTTTTGTATAGCATTCATTGGTGCTTGTTGTTGATTTAGTCTGATTTGCTTGAATTGCATGGTTATTTGATGGTGCATTGCATCTAACTTTGCATTTATAGCAGTTGCTTGATCCACATCTAAAATTCCTGCAGTCCTTTGTGTCAAATTCCTTGATTCCTCCCCATTCCATTCGGGTTTTCCCTCCGAGAGTCTATCTAAGCTTGTCCACATATTGCATTGTTAAGAAGTACTTGTGCATTATAATTAAGACCCTCAAAGAAAGTGTGAGCTAGTACCTCAATCGCCTGGTAGAGATGTGGACAAGCATTTAACATCTGCTTAAATCAAGTCCATGCTTAGTACATATCTTCTCCATTTTTCTGCTTGAAGCTTAGGATCTCACTCATCAACCTTGCAGTTTTGCCTGATGGAATGAATCGACTCAAGAATCTCTTTGCTAAATAATCCAATGTAGTGATGGAATTTGGTGGCTCTGTATCTAACCATTGTCTGGCTGCTCCCAATAATGAAAGTCGGAAGAGAGTCAACCTCACATAGTCAGATGATACCCCATTTGTAATGTATGTATCGCTTATTTCCTGAAATTTTCTTATATTCACTTGGGGATCCCCATGAGGAAGGTCGGTGAACTGCCCCACTGAGTGAATGAGGTGTGCCATGTTCTGTTTTAGTTCAAATCTACCACCTGGTGGTGGTTTCCGTATACTTGATGCCATGTTGGCTGTGAGTGGGACTGTCACATCAAGAACTAATCTTGTCGGTACTACCACGGTTACCTCTTGTCCTTTGTTATTCATGTTATCCTCATGCTTCTCTTTAATATTTTCTGGGAGACCCAGTCCTAATTCTTGCAGACGTCCTTGATTCGTCAGCTTTCTTCGTAATCGAAGAGCTCTTTCAAGTTCATCGTCTGGGTCAATGAGATCTCCTTTTCAACCAAACTTAAGAACAAAATGTCTGCAATACAGAAGAGCTAAGATCAAGTTGTTAGCACTTGAATAGTCAAATAGTAGACTTAAGAAAATTAAATATAAATCAATTCTGAAGTCCCCGGAAGCGGTGCCACAAACTTGTTGTGCCCAAATGCACACGCAAGTGTACGTGGTTGCACAAGTAGTATAGTTACTTTTAGAAACGAGTTATCGTACCCAAAGAGACTTACGATCAATTTATATTAACTAAATTAATTCCACAATTTAACAAAAGTATCTTCAAAAGAGTTTGGTTGTTGTGTATTACTACTATGACAAATTTAATAACTAAAGTAACTAGTGCGAACGACTTCATTTTGATGTTTTAAACAAGTAAGAGTCAATTCCAGGGCTGCAGCATACATCGGATTTCACAGATTGCATCTCAAGTAATGAACTAATTAAGGTTATCAAGTTACTGATTTACAGGGTTGATTTTATGATCATGGTCTCCCGACCTCTAATCGCCTACTCCAATTACCTATCTAATTGACAAGCATTTATATTTCATCTTATTTTATAACCAAGCTAGGTGTTCGTCCGGGCTTCACTCCTAAACACAAATCTAATCAATTTAAGAAAGATCAAGCTTTTTGTATCCTTTAGTCTATTTATCTTATCGTCTCCCGAGTCCAAGAGTAGACGAGATTTATCTCTATTATGGCAGTCAAGAAATACTAAAATAAGAACACAAAAGTAACTTAAAACGATAACCCAAAATTAATTCAAAACCGTTGATGCTCAACAATTATCCGTAGCTACAGCCCCAAAACAAGGGCGTTTAACCACTCATAATATTCAAAAACTCAAATATAATATTGTTCATGTGATTCACAATTAAAGAAAGAGTAAGAGAATTAAAACCTATTACAATGTGTTAATCCTTGCTCTTGCACACCAAAATAAAGTCGACCATTTACAAAATAACCATAGGGTCTTATTTATAAAGTTTAGGAAAAGTACTTCTAATTCCAAACCAAACAGGAGTCCTAACTAAATCAGTTTTCACTGGGCACGTCGGGCAGAGGCTGGGGTGCCGCGCCACTCAATGCGCCAACTTCAATTCTCAACAGTTTTTGCTCTGGTGTGCCGCGCCAGCCAGTGCGCCACAGAAGTGTGCCAGTAGTTTCCTCATTGGCGCCTCGCGCCAGTCAGTGCGCCACTTAGAGGCGGCGGTAGTTTAGCCCTTGACACATCGCGCCAATCAATAGTGCTCCTTGCGATGTCTCCGCAATTCCTTACTCCGTTTTAGCTCCATAAGCTTTCATTCACCTTGAATGTTCCTACACAACCTTATCACATGTCTTAGTGCACAATCATGGCAAGTTACACAAAACATAACTAATAGCTTAAAGATTATTCTTAAACTGAAGGCATAAAGTGGACAATTCTTCGTAAATTGACATATATATATGCCTAAGATCAATATACTTTAAAATTAGGTCAATCAACTCAAAATCTAATTTCGAAAATGAAGTTTGAATCCAAAATTCTTTACTTGAAATTATTACCCAAGGCAGTAGGAACCCATTGGTGAAAATCATTTCGAAAAATGACTTGGAATCCGTTCACAATCTCCATTTTAGTTTAGAACTTGAGTTCTTGAAAAACCTTGTCATTTGCCAGTGAAAATCCTAAAGTTTGATGTTAAAATTCATAAATAATCAAAGGGAAATGAAGTTTTAGGGTCACAAAAGCTTACCTAAATAATTTAGCATAAAAAATCTCTTCAAAAATCGCCTCCAAGAGTTTACCAAGCTCAAAAACGAAACATAAGGCTTAAACCCCGAAATTGCAGGTTAAACCCCCTCTCTGATGTCACTTTTGCAGCCATGGGTTCGCTTAAGCAAACCCTGCAAAAAGTAGGGGTCTCGCTTTTGCTAACCAGGCTCCGCTTAAGCGACCATTGCTAAAACGAGCCCTAGTCCGCTTAAGCGAACCGCACCCAAAAGGCCAAACTCGCTTTTGCAAGCCGGTTTTCGCTAAAGCGAAGGCATTCCGCAAACGCGAGGACTGCAGCACCAGAAACATCATCCAAACACAAAATCATTGGAAAGACCCTCGGGATTCATTCAAAACCCCGTACGCACAAACTATTTATGCAAATCAATTATACTTTATGTTCCAAACTCAATGGAATCACTGAAACACGAATCTGAGGTCTCCTTGATTAGACAACCGTAAAAATCACAAGAAACTAACATAACGCCCAAAAAGGCCAAAATAAGCTTGGGACCTCTCAAAAATCAACCAAGGCCTCACCTAAGCCTAAAATCATCTCCCGAATCCAACAGAACTTTCTAAATTTTGGTTCGAGCATCTGAACCCCGAATGTTGACCAAAGTTAACTCAAAGGCTAAATTTCCATAATTTTCCAACTTAGGATCTCAAATATAAAAAAGACTCTAAATCTTAAACTGACAACTCTCACAAACCAGATTCCATATTACGGGACTAATGTGATCAACGAAATTCTATTATGACACTCGAAACTTTGAAAGACGCTGAAAATCACTTTTTAACAACTTAAGCCTTTCAAACTCAAATCTTACAAAACTTCACAACTTATGACTAAACGTTAGAAATCAACTTTAAAAACTCAATTAGAAATAACTCGGGGTCAATATCTGTCACGACCCAGACCATCGTGATTGGCACCCACACTAACCCTCTGGTGGAAGAACCACTACTACAACCCAAACCAATCAATTAAACCAAAATTAATACATTTAAGGATACGAAAATAGGAATAAATCTCTAAAAACTGAAGTTCCCATAAAGTTCCAAAAGATCTAACAACTAAACAATGCGGAAAATACGCCTAGAACCTGAAAGTGAATGTACCAAACCTCTAACAAGATCCATAAGTCTAAACAAGAAGAGTTACAACCCCAAACTAATGAACTAATTAACTAACTCGAAAGTCTAAGTCTGAAATGTGGACATAGACGAAAGAAGAACTCATGACAGCCTGGAAGAACTAGCTCACCCTTGAATTCGAAAGTGATCACTGATCTTCTAAGCGAGGTCTGTCAATAGCCGCCTGAAGATGCCCTGTACTCAACAAAGAAAGAGAAAGTGCAGTATCTATATACAACCACAGTGTACTGGTAGGATCACGCGGCTATCCCACTAAGTGCAACTTACATAAGTCAATACAACGATATAATCACATGCATATATCGAGCATATACAATATTATCAACATTTACGAACAACGAACACCTTCACATTTCTCAAGATACACAATTATGACAAGTCATTGGTCCTCTCATGGAACCCAAACAGTTAGCATACCAAAATGTGGTACCCGATCCAATCATTATGCCGAAACGTGGCAACCGATCCCATAATTATGCCGGAACGTGGCAACCGATTCAAGTTAGTGTGTCGGAACGCAACACCCAATCCATTCAACAAGCCAAAATCACAATCACAAAGTACATTCTCAGAATCATACAATCAAGTCATGATTCATGACATTCATCATTCATATATCCTCATTTACAACAAGTGTGATCAATAATGCTACATTCGCATACATACATGTATCATAATGAAGCAAGAACAAATATACATCACACAATCATAGAATCACAACCATCACCTACCTCGAAACAAGCTTGAAACCCTAAGAAACTTGATCCTTCCCTTTGTGGATTCATTTCGTTTGTTCTTGGTCTAGAAACAATCAATATAATACGGGAATCAATAAACAATCACTAATTACCCGGATTACTAACAATTCTAACAACCCTAGATCATACCCATGATCCCAAGTATCCAAATTAGGGGTTTTTCCACCATAATTTCTAGATCAAAACTCTCCCCCATTAATAATTACCCATTAGATTACGTTCTACGGATCGAAAAATGGATTCGGGAATTTAAAATCTTACCTTTAGCCTTAAGAATGGTGGAAAACTGTTCAGAATCGCCTAGGGTTCGTTCCTTAGCTCTAAAAACCGAAAAGTGCAGAATAAAGATGATTTGGGGTTTATTTACGACTTTAAGTCGCGTCTGGCCCGCCACAGCGGTCATCACCCCGCTACAGTGGCCCCGCCAGAGCGACCAAAATCACTGCCAAGGCGGCTTGCACGAAACAGTGAGCTATTTTAATAATTCCAAGACCCCCATTTCACAACACACCTTCCACCAACGACACTCAGAAAATACCGTTCACGCTAAGATCAATTCCGGGAGTTCTACTCACCCGAATTCAATTTTGTAAAGTCGTACGGATTCCTTAACGACTTATTTATATACTCATGTAATCAAAATCATAATTAATTCACCTGATTGTTACCATATTTTTCTACACTTTAATGACTTCGATTTTGTCCAAATTTGGACTAGGTTGGGAAATCTCAAGATACTACGATAAAGTTTTCCGGCCCAAAATTTTCCCCGTTGGGTTTCCCATAACGATGAGAACAGGTCGTTACAATAGATACCAATTTACCCATCACTCGTCCATGAATGACAAACTTAGGAAAAATAGGCTAAGGAAGGATTGAAGTAGTACCTGAATTGACGAACAATTGGGGATAATTATCTCGCATGTACCTCTCGGTTTCCCAAGTACCTTCCTCAACTGGACGAAGCTTCCATTGAAATTTCACGAACTTAATCTCCTTGGTCCTCAGCTTACGCACATTACAATCAAGAATTGCAATCGGTTCCTCTTCATATTGGAGGTCTTTGTCTAACACAATTGAGTCTCACTTAATGATATAATCCCCGTCACCATGATATATCTTCAACATAGACACTTGAAATACCGGATGAACTTCAGATAGATTAGGAGGTAAAGCAAATCTATAAGCCACTAGCCCTACGCATTCAAGAACCTCAAAGGGACCAATGTATCGCGGACTTAGCTTGCCCTTCTTGCCAAATCTCATCACCCCTTTCATGGGTGATACCTTAAGAAGAATATTCTCACCAGCCTGAAATGCCATGTCTCTTACCTTATTGTCTGCATACTTTTTCTGTCTACTCTGGGCTGCTTAAAGCTTAGCTTGAATACTCCTCACTTTATCCTGAGCATCCTTCACTATATCAACCCCCAAAGGTTTCACATCTCCAGCATCAAACCATCCTATGGGTGATCTATATCTTCTTCCATGAAGTGCCTCAAATGGTGTCATATCTATGCTGGAGTGATAACTATTATTATAAGAGAACTCACACAAAGGTAAAAACTTATCCCAATGTCCTCCAAAATCAAACACGCATGCCCTCAACATGTCTTCTAATACTTGAATAGTCCTCTCTGACTATCCGTCCGTCTGTAAATGGAAGGTTGTACTAAAAGTGAGTTGTGTGCCCAATTCATCATGTAATTTCCTCCAAAACTTGGAGCAAAATTGAGTACCACGATCTGACATGATAGAAAGGGGCACCCCATGCAACCTCACTATCTCTTTCACATAAACTTAGCCAATTGTTCAACATTATAATAAAATGGGCTGACTTAGTCAATCTATCAACCACTACCCAAATAGAATCAAACTTCCCCAAAGTCTTGGGAAGACCAACCACAAAATCCATGGTTATCATTTCCTACTTCCATTCCGGAATTGGCATTCTTTGCAGCAAACCTGTAGGCCTTTGATGTTCATACTTCACTTGTTGGCAATTTTGACACTTAGCCACGAACTCTGTTATATCTGGTCACACCCGGATGAATAGAATATCGCGAGCCATGTGATTCTGTCAATAATTTCTGAATCAAGTCATCAACTCGAGGAACACAAATCCTCCCTTTAAAACTGAGCACACCCTCCGCATCAAGAGTGGTCTCTTGTGCCTCACAAATCACAATTTTCTTTCTAAGCCCCTCCAAATCCTCATCCTTAAACTGTTTGACCTTGATCTCCTCAATGAATGTGGCCCTCACTTCAATGCTAGCTAAAACCCCACCTCTTTCTGAGATGCCCAACTGCATGAACTTAGACTCCAGGGTCTGAATTTCCTTAGTTAAGGGTCATTTGGATACACTCAAGCCAGCTAAACTACCCATACTCACCGCTTTGCGACTTAAAGTGTCTGCCACAACATTAACCGTACCCAGATGGTATTGAATGGTCACATCATAATCTTTGACTAACTCCATTCGTCTTCTCTGTCTCAAATTCAGATCTTTTTTAGTAAACACATGTTGCAAACTACGATGATCAGTAAATACCTCACACTTAACACCATACAAATAATGTCGCCAGATCTTAGGAGCAAATGCTACCACTGCCAACTCCAAATCATGTGTTGGGTAATTCCTCTCATGCACTTTCGAGTGACGTGATGCATAGGCTATAACATTCTTATCCTGCATCAATACAGCACCAAAACTAGAATGTGAAGCATCACAATAAATAATAATATCCTTACTTTCAACCGATAATGCTAGAATGGGTGTGGTGGTCAAAAGAGTCTTGAGCTATTGAAAGCTCTCCTCACATTTTTCAGTCCATTCAAATGGTATCTCTCCTTTTTGGTCAAATTTTTCAAGTGAGTGGCGATAGAAGCAAAGTTCTTCACAAATCGACGATAGTAGCTAGCGAGCCCTACAAAACTCCTAACTTCCGTCACAGAGCTAGGCCGAACCCAATTCTTAACCGCCTCAATCTTTTGAGGATCTACCATTACCCTTTCTTTTGAAACTACCTGCCCCAAATATGCAACCGAAGTCAACCAAAATTCTAACCTAGAGAATTTCACATATAACTTTGTTTCCCAAGAACACCCAGAACAATACGAAGATGGTCGGTATGCGCTTCCTCACTTTTTGAATAGACCAAAATATCATCAATAAAGACTATGATGAAACAATCAAGAAATGGCTTGAACACCCCATTCATCAAACTCATGAAAGCTGCACGCGCATTAGTCAAACCAAAAGACATAACAAAAAATTCATAGTGCTCATAGCGGGCTCTAAACGCCGTATTGGGCACATCCTCAGGCCTAATTTTCAACTGATGGTAGCCAGACCTTAGATCAATCTTGGAGAAAACTGAATCACCTTGCAATTGGTCAAAAAGATCATCTATTTGAGGCAAGGGATACTTGTTTCGAATAGTGACCCTATTCAGCTGCCGGTAATCTATACACATCCTCATACTACCATCCTTCTTCTTGACAAATAAAACTGGAGCGCCCCACGGGGAAGCACTAGGACGAATGAATCCCTTATCAAGAAGTTCTTGGATTTGAGCCTTAAGCTTTCTTAATTCCGCCAAAGCCATGCGATATGGAGGGATAGAAATGGGACGAGTATCGGTTCTAAATTAATGCAGAAATCTATATCCCTATTCGGCGGCATACCATGCAAGTCATTAGGAAACACTTCTCTAAATTCCAACACCACAGGAATAGACTCAATAGATTGAGACTCAACTTCAACATCCCGAATATGAGCCAAATAAGCCAAACAACCCTGCTCTACTAGTTTACTAGCCCGAAAAAAGGATATGATCTTAACTTGCTTAGGCTTATACACCCCTTCCCACTCTAACTTTTCATTTCTCAGAATTTCTAGAGTTACAAACTTAGTATTATAATTAAGCACATCATAATAAGGGGACAAACAAGTCATGCCTAAGATTACATCAAAGTCAGCCATATCCAAAATCATCAAATCAACCCAAGTCTGAAAATCCTTAAACAAAATAGGACAAGCACGATAAACATGGGTGACTATGACAGACTTTCCAACTGGGGTAGAAACATGGATGGGGTCATCAAGTAGATCACAAATCATAGAAAATTCTGAGGCAAATCGCACGGATACATATGAATAAGTAGTACCCGAATCAAATAACACATTAGCCATCCGGTCATAGACAAGAATAGTACATGTGATCACTGCGTCAAACGCCTCTGCCTCATTCTTGCCCGGAAAGGCATAACACTGAACCCTATCATCTTGATGAGCTACTTCTGTACCTGGTTGCGCGTTACCCCTGCCTGTGTTACCATTTCCTCTACCTCCACGGCCTCGCTGATTAACTCCTCGCCCACCTTGTGGACGTCCTCTACCGTTATTACCATTTCCTATAGGTACCACTGCTCTAATCTGCTGCTGCGCGGAATCTAACACTCGTGGGTGGGGACAATCTCTCCTCATATGCCTAGGTTCTCCACAATTGTAGCAAGTACAATCAAAAGATGGTTTGTCGCCCGTCAAAGGCGCGACTCCCTGGTTATCCTGAATCAAATTTTGAGATGGAGTTCCCGAGTAATTACCTGTTGAGGCGGGCATAGTGGACTGGATTGGTCTGGCTGCAAGCGTTGGCCTTCCAGACCCCTTGGAGTAAGAACCTTGAAAGTTACCCTAATTCTTGGCCCTTTTTGCCAATGCCTTAGCTTGACCGTCTCGCCTCACCCCCTCCACTTTCTTAACAAAGCTAGTTACCTCATTAAAGCTCCTCCTTGCTGAGGTCATATGAACAGATAATACCTGCAACTCATAATTTAGTCCCCTAATAAATAAACGGATCCTCTCCTCCTCAGTAGTCACCAATTGAGTAGCATATCTAGACAAAGCATGGAACTTGGCTTCATAAACAGCCACAGACATACCACCTTGCTCCAAAGCCATGAACTCATCTTTCTTGCGATCTCTCAAAGTCCTAGGCACATATTTCTCTAAAAACAGAGCATGAAATTAGGTCCAAGTGAGTGGAGGTAAAGTTGAAGATCTACATTCCATATAAGCTCTCCACCACTGTTTAACCTCACCTTGAAGTTGAAAAGTCACAAACTCAACCCCATGCTGATGGACAATTCCTAATTTATGAAGCCTTTCATAGCAGTCTAAGATGAACTCATAAGCATCCTCATTCTCAGAACCAAGAAATACAGGAAGCTTTAGCTTCAAAAACTTAGTCAACATCTCATGCCCATTACCAATCATAACAGAACCCAACAAAGGATGGAAAAAAGCATCATTACCTCCAGTCCCACCCACCTTGGGCATAGTGCTAGCAACAGGGGGATTAGTAGGAGCTTGAGTTGCTTGAGCAAAAGGAAGCACTCTAGGACAAACCAACCCTTTCAGGAATGACATGATTTGTTGAGCTAACATTGGGTCTATGGGAGGAAGACTGGTAGTCTCAGCCTGCACCTCTTCCTCTTGTCCAACCTCCTCAATATTTTCAACCTCAATATCCTCTTCTATCTCTTCATGATGTACAGGAGGGACCTCATTTTGGGGAACATTTTCGACTGGTACCCTATCTCTAGCATGCACCACTCTTCCTCGACCTCTACCCCTAGCTCTTCCTCGATCGCGACCTCTCGCTGCAGATTTCTCAGCTAGAGCATTGACGGGAGCTACAGGCCTGATGCCATTGAATCTAGTGTTAAGTATCCACAGACAGAAGAGTAAAAGAGGTTAGATACCAATTTGAATTGCCAGATACCAATTGGAATCAAGTTATAGCACGAAAGGAGACAAGAGAAAATAGAGAGATTTCCTAAAGTCCTATAGCCTCTCGAAGAAAAGTAAAGGCATCCCCGTACCATTCCGCAACTCTACTAGACTCGTTTTAGTACATCAAGATCAACGAACCTAGGCTCTGATACCAACTTTGTCACGACCCAGACCATCGTGATTGGCACCCACACTAACCCTCCGATGGGAGAACCACTACTACAACCCAAACCAAGCAACTAAACCAAAACTAAAACATTTAAGGATACGAAAATAGGAATAAATCACTAAAAACTGAAGTTCCCATAAATTTTTAAAAGATCTAACAGTTAAACAATGCGGAAAATACGCCTCAATATACCAAAACTCTAACAAGATCCATAAGTCTAACCAAGAAGGGTTACAATCCTAAACTAATGAACTAATTAACTAACTAGAAAGTCTAAGTTCGAAATGTGGACATAGACGAAACAAGAACTCATGGCAGCCTGGAAGAACTAGCTCACCCTTGAATTCGATAGTGATCACTGATCTTCTAAGCGAGGTCTGTCAATAGCCGCCTGAAGATGCCCTGTACTCAATAAAGAAAGAGCAAGTGCAGTATCAGTACACAACCATAGTGTACTGGTAGGATCACGCGGCTATTCCACTAAGTGCAACATACATAAGTCAATACAACAATATAATCACATGCATATATCGAGCATATACAATATTATCAACATTTACGAACAACGAACAACTTCACAAATCTCAAGATACACAATTATGACAAGTCATTGGTCCTCTCATGGAACCCAAACCCAAACATTTAGCACACCGGAACATGGTACCCGATCCAATGATTATGCCTGAACGTGGCAACCGATCCCATAATTATGCCGGAACGTGGCAACCGATTCAAGTTAGTGTGTCGGAACGCAACACCCGATCCATTCAACAAGCCACAATCACAATCACAAAGTACATTCTCATAATCATACAATCAAGTCATGATTCATGGTATTCATCATTCATATATCCTCATTTACAACAAGTGTGATCAATAATGCAACATTCGCATACATACATATATCATATGAAGCAAGAACAAACATACATCACGCAATCATAGAATTGCAACAATCACCTACTTCGAAACAAGCTTGAAACCCTAAGAAACTTGATCCTTCCCTTTCCAAATTCGTTCCGCTTGTTCTTGGTCTACAAACAATCAATATAATACGGGAATCAATAAACAATCACTAATTACCCGAATTACTAACGATTTTAACAACCCTAAATCATACCCATGATCCCAAGTATCCAAATTAGGGCCTTTTCCACCATAGTTTCTAGATGAAAACCCTTCCCCATCGATAATTACCTATTAGATTAAGTTCTACGGATTGAAAAATGGATTCAAGGAGTTAAATTCTTACCTTTAGCCTTAAAAATGGTGGAAAACTGTCAAAAATCATCTGGGTTCGTTCCTTAGCTGTAAAAATTGAAAAGTTCAGAATAAATACGTTTTGGGGTTTATTTAAGACTTTAAGTCGCGTCTGGGCCACAATGGTCATCACCCCGCTACAGCCGCCCCACCAGAGCGACCAAAATCATCGCCAAGGCGGCTTGCACAAAATAGTGAACTATTTTAATAATTTCAAGACCCCCATTTCACAACACACCTTCCACCAACGACACTAAAAAAATACTGTTCACGCTAAGATCAATTTCGAAAGTTCTACTCGCCCGAATTCAATTTCGTAAAGTCGTACGGATTCCTTAACGACTTATCTATCTACTCATGTAATCAAAATCATAACTAAATAACCCGATTGTTACTAGATTTCTCTACACCTTAATGACTCTGATTTCGTCCAAATCTGGACTAGGTTGGGAAATCTCAAGATACTATGAAAAAGTTTTTCGGCCCAAAAATTTTCCCCATGGGCTTTCCCATAATGACGGGAACAGGTCGTTACAATATCAGGAGGGTTAAAATGATAAATTCATGAACCTTTCCAAAAATGAACAACCGGGTCATTACAATAACTCAACCTTCTTCTTAGTTGTTATATTTATGCTTAAATAAGAATCCTCATTTGTAATATCATAGAGTGTATTACAAACTCTGCGGTGATGACAAAATATCAACTTCTCTCTAGCTCTTATTTTCCTTATGCTTGTTAGATAGTAGAGGTTTGTTACCTCATTAGAATTGGCGAGATTATAAGGTCTAACCCCCCTTGCATGTTCTTATCCCTATTGATTTTTTTATTTTTTTTACTTAACGTTGTTAAATATTATGTCTAGTTATAAATTTACCCAAAAAAAAACTATTTTTTTTGCGTATATATAGCAAAATAAAGAGAAGTGACTTTTATGATATAAACCTAAACTTGAGTCACCTTCCATAATAATTTCTTCTCCATACAATTCATTTTTGTGTTTCTTTGAATGATTTGTACGTTATATACCCTCCATGTCTATATCGGGCTTATCTTTTCGTTCTTGACTTCCACGGTTATGGTTCTTTCATGAGCTATATGTAAACATATATAAGGCATATACATATATTGAATACACCAAATACTTAAAGTTTATTAGAAAATAAAAAAATTATAGAGTTATAGGTACATTTAGTGACAATAACACATATACCTTCTAAAGTTATAGGTATATCTAGTGACAATAGATTAATTTTTTATAGGGCAATATTTATTGTCATAAAAATATTTAAGAGTAATTAAGTTAATTCCATTACATCAGAATGACAAAGTATTTAGTGACATATCTATAGAATGTTGGTTATAAATACTCATATAGTCATATTATATTATTGTTGTTAAATATAATATAGTAATAGTTATATTATATAATCGCTAAACAATTACCACAAAATTCTTCATTTATTGTTGTGATCTTTGTATATCAATATTGATAGATATATATACTTGACACATCTCTTTGTTCTGAAAAAGTCTCAAAAGATAAAGAGTCAAAACATTGAAATAAAGATAACCCATTCTTAAAAGTGGCTATTCTAGCATCTTATTAATTACAAGGCATGAGCTGTTTGTTATCTAAAGTGAGTACATCATAAATGCATGAGCTGTTTGTTAACTAAAGTGAGTACATCATAAATGCATGAGCTGTTTGTTAACTAAAGTGAGTACATCATAAATGCATGAACTGGCAAGTAGAGACCTGCATAAATGAGAGTTATGGATAATAAGAAACATAGGAAGAAACATATTAGTAGAAAGTTAAGAAAAATAAGGAGAAAATTAAACAAATTATATCCAGAATATAAATAACTCAATATTACAAAAACTGATAATGATAAATTAGATCAATTAATAGATAATATATCTAAAATAGAATATAAATATATTCAATATTTAAAAATACAATGAATAACGAGAATAACGAATATAGACAAAAACTTACTGAAATAATTATAGCAAAAAGACAAGAATTGAGACATAGGCAAAATAGACTTAACAGTAATATATTTGCAGGAATTTGTAAAAAATCTATAATAGCACAGAGAAAAACTATTTTATATCTACAAATACAAATAGAAAGTTTAGAATATAAACTACAACACAACTTATAAATGAATAAAGAAGAATACGCAATAGATGAAAAAACATATGAAAACTATGACGGATTAAAATAAAGATAATATTTTCTAATCTAGGAAGAAGATATAAGAAAATAGGTGACAATCTAAGTTTAATGTTAGAAAAAGAAACGGTAAAACTAGAAGATAATTTAACTGCTATGATAATAATAACAAAAGAAAATGAAGAAATAGATAGAAAAACGGAAATTGAAAAAATAAAACAACAAGCAAAAAAGGAAGTACAACAATTAGAAGAAGTAAAAAATACTAAAATAATAGAGCTAGAAAAA
>JAJOOF010015092.1:0-32617 GCA_029582545.1 Solanum lignicaule
ACCCCCTGAACATACACCAAAGGCGTAGCTCAGTGGCGTTGGGGGTTCAGGAATTTGCTCTACTGCACGCGAGGTCGCGTGTTCGAATCCGGGCAGAGGCATTTTGTTTTATCAGCTTATTTGAGGCGTTTTATTTTTTAAAAATAAATAATAATGCAATCAGAAAACGATGTTTAGTTCCAAAAAATTAAAACGCTGATTGGGAATTTAGGATTTATTAGTTTAATCCCTAATTATAAAGTCAAATATTAAAAAATCCGTTTCTTCTTGATTCGACCGTTTAATCCGACCCGTTTATATCCGATTCAACCCGTTTATTTGTGGATATTATTTACGTGATTAATTTTTTTTGAACCCCCTTGATGAAAATCCTCCCTCCGCCACTGGGTATGTAGGTATTTTGCTTGGAATCTATGAAAAATCCATTAGCCTTCTGAACTAGTTGTTGAACTAACAACACATTCACCTAGTTCAGTTGCACGAACCAAGTGAATATATAACTATTAGTACTATACAACCTGAAAAAGTTCTCTCCTAGTTTAGTTTTTTTTTTTATCGTTATGTCCTCACCTAGATTAGTCGCGTTCACTTAATGCGATCGAGGCGTTACATCTTTAACAATTACTTTTCTTACTATTTTGTCGGAAGAAGGAGCGGCTGATTAGTACTCTTAAGAAAAAGGTATGAACAAAAATGGGAACCCAAAATAGCTAAGCTAGCACATTACCTTTTGTTGTGTAGTTATTGTACCTAAGTTCCGTCAAGCCACTGCTATTCAAACTAGCATTGCCACTCTGGATATATCTTCAAACTAGAAAAGACACTTTTACTTGGGATGTAACTTGTCTAGTTACATTTGTATTTACCGTTCTTTAATTTTGAATAGTCTGTCAAACTGATATTTCCTTATTTTCGGGAAACTAAATGTTGGTAAAATGATTCAATAATATATTCAAATATTCAATTTTACAAGTTACATGAAAAGGAAAGAGTTTACCAATAGCATAACAATTCTTTATTGTTTATAGTGCGTGAGATCACGTGTTGCTAACAATCATAGTATGACCTTTTATCTAATATAAATTTCAAAAAGCAGATCTAACATCCCTTTCGCCTTACTATTATCATGTCTGATAGGGATTGTGTATCCATAGATTTCACCTCCATTTGTGTTTCCATCATTTCGGACAGTCTTTAAATAATGTTCGTGTTATATAGAAATTGTTGTCTCACCTTCCTTTTCAACTAATGGTAAACATTGTTTTCTGTGTATTGAACTTGACTTGGGTTCACTCTAATAAAGATAATTTGTGGCTCGTATTGACAGATTTCTTCATAAAAATAAGTATTAGAAAGAAAGTATTTTCTAAGGTCGTAAAATATTAAACAGGTATAATTTTAACTTCAAGACAAGTGTTGATGGATGTTAGTGAATTTTTCCAACTTAAATAATTATGTTTTTGAATGACATCTCAATAAAATTAGTAGTCTAAAATTAAATTTTAATAAGAGATCTGAAGTATATACACATACCCAAACAAAAATAATAATTTTGTGTAACTTTTTTTATCTTTTTCATACTTGTTTTTAGTGTAGTATTCTTAACAAACATAAAACCTTTAACTTCGCATAGTAATATTATAATTTATAATATTAAGGATTAATTCAAGTTAATAAGATGTTAATCATGTGTTGCATTGCACTAGCTTGGATGTTTTTGTAAATAGTTTATTTATTAGTGTGAAGATTTGAATAGTTTAATTCAAAGTTCTAAAATATTATATCAAAAAGTACATAGTTTTTTTTTTTTACTTTAAATTTTGTACATTCTTTTTACATTCTTCAATATTGTCTAAACAAATAAAAGGGTGAGCAGCCCTTGAGGTTTGTTAGGAAGCTCTCCTTAATGAACTTAGTTTTTGATATTATTGTAAGGAAAGATGCTTGAAAGATTATCCACTTTGTGGGAGTGGCATCTCCTAGGAACTTGAGTCTGGACTCTTGTACTCATTTTGCTTCCACTGGATGCCATTAACGCCTTACTTTATTAAGAAGAACTTTAGGCTCTAGACTTTAAAAGAGTTGTTTTAGGTCTGCTGTTTGAACCCAAAATACGGCTTACCATGAGCAAAGCTCAGATTCAATTGGTTGATGGACTTATCTGCTTAAGATTTATAACCAACAAAAAACTCCTAAAACAGCTGCTTTAGCCATTTTTTATGATTGAAACAAAAGCTTCTATCTCTGAGTGTCAAGTAGTCCCGGTGTTGGGTGATTCTTGTACATCAATGATCAATTAGTTAGACCAACTTTCCAATGTGACCTGGCTGTAATTTATTTGCTTTCATGACGACTTAGGAAGTGTTTTGTTTGGGAATATCTCATGTCAACTTTATCGTTTGTTCAACATAAATACTATTCTTATATTTCTGATAAGAAATAGTATTCCTAACTAGTGGTTCAAACTATTTCCTTTGCTGCTTTATGAATGGTTTCATTCCCCATAACATCAGTTTCCTTTCATGGTTGTCAAGATCTCTTGTGGCTGTAAGTCATTTAGTTGAGTAGTTTCAAAATTTAATTTTTCTTGCTACAAATATCATATGTGGCCTCTCGTAGCCTATCTGGTCAGTTGGGGAACTTGATAAGATATTGCCTTCTATATATTAACTCTGATTCATCTTCTTGTAGAACTTTCAGTTATTAACGATATTTGGTTTTATTGGTCTGCCATTCATTTTATCTTGTATTTGTTACGTGATTTTAAGGCGTTTAGAAGATTCCTGTACTTTGAATGCCCGTAGGAATTAAATTAGAATTTTCTTTTGAAAGCATTTTTGTGTATAATGTGTGTGTGTGTAATATTTTAGCATTCAAGACCCTTCACATGTTCAACTGGATCTTCTTGTTTACAAATTTGCTCCTTGTACCAGATGGACACATTTGGATATGGAGAAATTTTCGATTACTAGCAGTCTGGCCTTTTTAATTGGATTTATAATTGCGCTCTATTATAACTTTTGATGGTTTGGTATAGAGAACTCCCTTTCAGCCTTTATTTTACCAATGCAAACAGGGACTCCATTTTTAGATGTGTGGAACCTTTGGTTAAATAGGGTAAAGGTATTTGTTTTCTTATTTCACTGTTCCAAGAGTTCTCTTGTCAAATAAATTGTGTTTTCTTGCTTTGGTCAATTTTGTTCACTGTTCTAGGAATTCTATTGTCCAATAAATTGTGTTTGCTGTTTTTGGACAGTTCTATTCATATTTAGATTTGGTTGGATGGAGCGAGATCATCTGGACCTTGCGAGCCCTGGAAAAGCAGATCATAATGATATTTATGGTTCTTCAGTTGCTAGTCGCGGGGATAATATGAAGCATGAGCCAAAAGATTCGAGAAGCTCTGCGCGCGCTGGAGGGATTGGAACTTCTAATCAGAATCATAAAGATGTTGCTGCTTTAGCAGATGAAGAAGAACATAACTCAGATGATGAGGATAACCACAGTGAAGATGCTCAAAAACAGTTGGTGCTTTACGATCCTGCTGCAGTTGGTGCGGGCGAAATTGCACTTGACGCTGATCCTGTTAATTCTCAACCTCGACGAAACTCCTTTCCCAATTACGCATCTAGGATTTTGCCATCTGTAGGGGCATTTACTGTGCAGTGCGCTAACTGCTTTAAATGGAGGCTTATTCCTACGAAGGAGAAGTATGAGGAGATAAGAGAACACATTTTGGAACAGCCTTTTTATTGTGAAACTGCTCATGAGTGGCGTGCTGAACTATCATGTGATGATCCTCCTGATCTTACTCAAGATGGAAGTAGGCTCTGGGCTATTGACAAGCCTAATATTGCTCAGCCACCTCCTGGGTGGGAACGTCTTTTAAGAATCCGAGGTGAAGGAGGCACTCGGTTTGCTGATGTGTACGTTTCTTGCATTCCTTCACTTCTTTTTACATTAGTACGTTTTAAAGTGCATATATGATTCTTCCTGTTTTAAGTCGAGGATGACAGCCCATTTAACATTTTTTTGGTCACGATTTACAGGTATTATGTTGCGCCATCTGGAAAGAGACTTCGTTCCATGGTTGAAGTTGAAAAGTAAAATACAAATTTGAATCTGTATTTTCTTCTCATATCCCTCACCGTTTTGATCAATGCTTTCTCTTCTTAGGTACTTGCAGGAACACCCAGACTATGTAGCACAAGGTGTAAGTATGTCCCAGTTTTCTTTCCAGATCCCAAGACCTCTGCAGGATAACTATGTTAAGAAGCGGCCTTATCGTCCAGCACTTGCACCTGATGAAAATGAGCCTGGTATGTCAGGACCTTTTGAACCTCTTGATCCTCTATAGACATGGTTCATTAAGCATGCTTAAGTTAAACACTTGTACCATTTGTGATGAATATAGTTGATGCTGGAAAAAAAAAGGAAGTATCGCTGCTGTCTTGTCTCTTTCACTCTCTCGGCACTCCACATTTTTGAATTTGCTGATTCTTTGCACTGTGATCTAGTGAATGCTGGTCTGGTGTGTGCGTTTTTTTTTTCTTTTTTGGGATAAAGTGAATGTTGATCAGGTTTTCATGGCTGCAGAACTATTTGAAAAGAAAGTTAACAGGTGCTACCCCACCCCCCACCCCGCCAAGTAAGATAGAGACTCTGCTATAGGTGGATAATGAAAGAATTGCTTTTACATTACTAACTGTTCCGATTTGAGTCGAGTCACTGGAAGCTTGTCTTCGGGATAATGAATCTTCTGAATCATTATGTGGTTTTTTTGCCTTAAGCACTCAGCACTCCTGGGCTATAAGCAGTTGATTGATTGTTTTCCTTCACCCCCTCTGTGTATTATAAGTTCATAAGCATAGATCAGTCCATTTGATTGGTGTGATTCTTCAAGTTTCTAAATGGCATCACCTTGAGACAGCTGCTGGATATAAAGATCTGTGTTTATGTATATATCTTTTCTCCTGACTGGTTGTGCCATCACTTTAGTCTAATTATTGCCTAAGCTTGGCAGTGTTATTTACAAAAGGAGTAGAGCTTGTAAACTTGTCACTGACTGAAACACATTTGTAACTATGACAGTTAATCGCATAACATGGATTGCTGACAACGGTGATACAGATTTACGGCTTGGTATGCCAGGGCCTCCTCTCTTTGAACCTCTGAGCCAATCATTCAAGAAAAAGAGGACTCCTTCTAAACGAATGAGCAATGCTGATGCAGCGTGTAAGTCAAGTTAGGAGAGTCTATTTTTATTTGTATATGATCTGGTGAAATCTCTCTGGATTCCTTTTTATGTAAGCTGAAATTGAGCAAACTGAGCATAGACTTGTACCTATGGAAATGTTTCTGGAAATATGGCTTTGACCAAACTTTGTGTTTTTGATGAGCTTGCCTCAAGTTGATATGTTTTGTTGTTTCCAGAATTAGGTAATGTGAAGGAGTTGCTCTTCTTAGGTTTACTTGAAATGTTTGATGTTTCCTTCAGTAAACTGGCTGGTCATGGATTCTTCATGTCCAAATGTGTGTTGTAGAAATGTTGCATCCCTTACCTCCTCTAGGGCTGAAAAAATGAGCTGTTCTGACCAGTGTTCTTAAAGGCGAGCGCCTTTCGCCTTTGGCAACGAGGCGAGGCCTCTCTGCCTATTTCCAGCGAGGCGTGGTGAATTTTCAAAAAGGCGTGCCATGGCGATCAAAAGGCGACTGGCGACGTGACGTGGTGATGCAATAGGCGTCGCCTTTTTAAAAAAAAAAAAAAAGAAGTCAGATTTAATAATTAAAAGCCAAAATTAGGATTTTTTTTTGGGTATTTTTGCAAACTCACCTCAGATTAGGCATCGCGACTGATTCTCCTCCTCTTCTCCTCAGATTTTGCAAGTTGCGACCCCTAGAGACTTACGTGACCTTCGCGAATCGCGATGCTGCTGCTCAGGTACGACTTACGCGACTGTTGTTCAGGTACAACCCCTGGAGACCTACGCGAATCTCTTTTTCTCTTCTAGTTCTTCCCTTCTTTTCTTCTTCTTCTCTGTTTTTCAGCAGTATGACTATGCTTGTTGTTCTGTTTTTCAGACCTCTATTTTTAGTGGTAGATTGGTGGTGAAGTGTAAACTGAGTGCGTTGTTCTTCTGTTATGTTGAAGTGCTCTGCTCCTCATTGCCTATATTTTTTTAAAAAATAATAATTTAATTCTTCTACAATTATTTCTTCCCTACTTCATTTAGTTTTATACTAATTAATAGAGTATTTTGAATTATTGGTTCATTCAAGTTCTAGACTTTTAATATGTACTATTAGTTTTTGAATTGAAATGTTTGCTAATGTATGTTATTGCTATTAAGATTTTGGATATTTATATATGCAATTAATTTTTTTAATTTTTAGTATTAATTGGTGCCTCGATTCAAAAAGGCGAGTGCCGCGTGGCGAGGCAGGCCCTTGTCACCTCTTGCCGTCCAAAACACTGGTTCTGACGAGCTGAACCAATAGATGAGTCAATGCCAAACTCTGTCCGAAGCTTACTTGGGCTAAATGACGGGTCATAACCCGTCTCCAATGTTCACAATCCCTCACCCAACAATCAACAGTGACGCCCTCAACAATACAGGCAACAACGCCTCCAAGGAGAAATCAACAACCTTCAGGCAATGAACTACGATATCGTCACTCAGCAAGAGTTTGTTGGTCATAGTTCCATAAAAATTTCCAAGCACATGCCAACTATGATGGACATCTATCTAACCAACAATAAAAACTTGGATTGTTGAATCTAGAGTCATTCATCATATTACATTTGATGCTCATAGCCTACTATACAAGATTATCACGATCCCAAAAATGTCTTAATGGGTAATGGTAATACCTAGAGCCGTCAAAATGGGCTTAGCCCATGAGGTCGGCCCAACCCAACCCGTTATTGGGGTAGGGTTGGGATTGGAATTTTCAAGCCCATTTAAAACTAGAGCTTATAAGTCTGGCTCATATAAGCCCTTGGCCCTTGAGGCTTGATCGGGGTTGGGGCGGGGTCAGCCCATGGGCCAAAACTTTTTATTTAAGGATAACTTACCATAATATCACTAGTATATAATTTAATTACTTAAATTAGGTTAATCTGTTCTAGATACACTCTATACAAGTAGATTCGCATGTATCTAGAATACATAGACAAATCTCGCCCCATCGCCTCCCTCCAATATTACTTGTCACTCTCGTATTTCGCTCGCGTATCTGATATGCGAGATATATGCTAATTACACTAGACTTTTTGCTAGTATTATTAAAACACACCATTGTTTGTCATATTTGATTTGAAAATCTTCTCATTTTCTTGATGTTATAAATTATAAGTTTGAAAAAAAGAAGGGCTAGCCCCTCCCAACCCTCGGCCCTTCTAAAGTTGGTTGGATTGAGCATTTTCAGGCCTGTCCGAATGAAGGGCCAGCTAGCCCTAGCCCTTCAAATTCCTTGCCCTGCAAGGCTTGGGCCGGGTGGGGCTGGGCCGACCCTTTTTGATAGCTCTAAAGGATACCATATCAATTTTCCACGCTGATAACACTAATTTATGTGCATCAGATTATCAATTTACCTTAATATTATTTGTGCCCCTATCATAAAAAGAAATTTTATCTCAGTCTCACAATTTTGTTGTGAAAAATCAAAATAAAGATTATAGTCCATAGATATTGGTAATTATAATAAAGCTTAAATCAAAATCAAATCAATACCAATGCAAAAAGAAAATCAATTCAACACTAAGAATGACAATAATATTGAATATTTGTTCTTTAGTTTTACATTGGTTTAGACAATTGAAATACATAATCTAATTTTAATTTTCCTTTAATATTTAGTCATGTAACAAATACTTATTAAACTTATTTTAGCATTATTTAGTACTTTTAAATTATGATCATTTTCATTATGAATTATTATTTGTAATATTTGTTTTATGTGATTTCATTATTATTTTTTTGTTGAATATTTTAGTGTCGTTAATCATATCATATTTTGTGTTTTTTAAAAAAAAAAAGAAACACCTTAGACAGTTGTATTTTGGTAGGGCTAAAGAAATGTTTGAAGAGCAAGTAAATTATATGTTTGTATGAATACTTTACCGGAAAAACCTGAAAATCTGAAAAATCCGAAAAAACCCGAATTTTATTGGTTTGGTTTACAAATTTAAAAATCCGACACAAATAATTTGGTTTGATATTTGAAAACCCCGAACCAACCTGGCCATGTACACCCCTATCAAAAACTATTTCCGTCTGTAATTATTGTTGTTCAAATAAGATGTATAGGTTACTGTTTTTGAAAATTTCTTGTCAAAGCAAACAACCTTTACAAATAACACAGTGATTTATGGAAGCATTCTCTAGTGTTATATGTTGATAAAAAAAAAGTTATTAAATTTTATTGGTTGATCATTTTTCAAAATATATGTGGTTATATGTTAGTCTGCACTATCTAGTAATTTACTTCACACTACTTAGTAATTTACTCCAGATTCGCCTATGAGTAAAACAGGTTGTCTAACGTGTTCCAACGTAACAGTAAGAATAATAAATAAAGAACACAATATTTTTACATGTAAAAATCCCGGCTCAAAAGATGTAAACAACCACGACCTATACCCCTACAGGATTTAACTCCAACTTCACTAAATCACTGAGCCTCAACAAAAAAACATATTACAAACTTTGCCACCTACGGAACTAACTCTAATTCCTTAACTTCAAGTTATGGATTTAGATTACAACTCTTACAATCCTAGGAACTAACTCTAATTCCTAACCTTCAAGTTATGAATTCAGATCACAACTTTTGTAATCCTAGGAACTAACTCTAAATCCTAAACTTCAACACAAACCTCCCAAGGTATGTGTTCCCAATTCTTCAAGTTATCCAAACCTGAAGACAACACTCCTAATTCAGTTTATAGCTCACTGAACTACAATTACATCAAGACTCAATCACAAAGAAAAACTCCTAACACATAAACTCTGTAAAAGGACCAGGTTCTTCGATGTGTTCCTTCAGTTCGCTAGCAGCACTTGTGAAGTCAATTTTTCAATTGCTCTTTTTGCTCTGTAAGTGTACAAGTATTCTGGATGGCTTCACCATTCTTCATAGAGTTATTGTTCACTTCAAGCTGCTCATTGACTTGAACTCTCTCGACTTAGAGTTCTACTTCAAGTGAGACTCCTTCTTCAATCCAAACTCCTTGGTTCTTTAGGCTCATTCTTCAAATCAAATTCATTAGTTCTTTTATGTTATAGTCAAACTTCAACTCTTCAATTAAGCACTCACTTGAAGAGTTCTACTTCAAGTGAGACTCTTTCTTCAATTCAAATTCCTTACCTTTTTAGACTCATTCTTCAAATCAAACTCATTGATGATCTTTCTCTTCAATTAATCACTTGTTTGTTTCCTTGTGTTTTATCACGAAATTAACATTATCCATTCCTTAATTTCTGCACTCTTGTTTATTCATTTTAAAAGTTTTTTCCGAATTTAACTGCTTGTGACAATGTACCTTTGGACCATATTGACGGATGTGTTTCATCTTTCTTTGTCAATCATCAAAACTGCATAAATCTCAACATTGCACACATTAAAATTCAAGCATGAAGTTGTCGAGGTTTTCAAAAGTTTACATCCTTTGTTTAAGTGATAATTTGAAATATAAATTCTTATGGTCTATATAGATGGTGGCGGTGATTTAAAGCCTATCCCTCACATTTAAAAAACGCAAGGCATCGAACATTTAGTGTATCCCCTCCTTATATATACGTGATAAAAAGTAGCTTTGATTGAACAGAGACACCGACATGTTACTGAAATTGTCAAGACTCTATTACACAAAAGCTTCACTTCCCTCCAAATTTTGATGTTTTGCTTGTCACTAAACAGTTTTATCTCATAAACGGACTAACTAAACCAAATTTAAAAAATTACTATCCATATGAAATTATATTCAAAGCAGCTCCAAGTATAAAAATATTTGATTGTTTATGCTATCTTTGGATTTGACCCTATGCCAAAAATAAATTAAAATCTCATTCAACTCACTCTGTTTATTTGGGGCTCTCTTAACAAATATTACGGTCACCAGTGTTTTGTTTTGAAGACTCTTCTTTCCCTTATCATGCCTGCAAACTAAAGAAGGCGATTTATGGTCTTAAGCAAGCACCTCAAGCTTGGTATACAAAACTCGAAAAAACTATATATTTGATATCAACAGGTTCCAATAAGTGCAAAATTTCTTCTCCTTGTTTATTTTTTTAATAACTCTGGCTTTACAACATAAGTGCTCGTTTATGTTGATGACATTATAATTGTTGGCAATCACATTTCTGGTCTATCCAATCATTTCTCTGTTAAGGATCTTCATGCACTGCATTACTTTATGGGAGTTGAGGTCATTCACACTACTAATGATATTTTGTTGTCACATCAAAAGAATATATATTATAATTATTTGTTATAGTTATTTAAATGAAAATTAGTGATGAATTTACTATGATCTTATGTATGACATATACTATCCGTTAAAAGTGTTAAGTTATTCTAGTTTAATTGATAAAATGAGATTAAGAAGCAAAAAAATATTTTCATTTTTATTAGTTAAAGTGATTTTAAAAGAAAGAAAACAAGAATAAGGTTTTTTAAAATTACTAATATTTTTACTAAGAACAAGATGAGTTTAAAAAAATAAAAAATAATATGTATATTTGGAAAAGGGCAATTTTATCCATTTAGTAAAAGTAAGGCATTTCTAGACCAACCTATTAACGGCAAGAGTATTGACGATAAAACCAATGTTTAGACCAAACTATAAACGGAGGAAATTGTTGTTCGTTTCACCCTTTTCCACTAAAAGAATGACTATATTGTGTACTCTTTTTTCTTGTTAAGATTTTCGTCACTTAGTTTGAGTTTTTCTATTGAAGCTCCTATAACTTTAACGAGACACATTATTTATTAATGGAGACTCGAAGGGAAAAATATATGTATACATTGGAAAAGCTCATAGGGGAAGCTTAGTGAAAAAACTTTTCTCCTATAAATAAGGTGTGAACCATATCCATGTTGTACAACAATCAAAAGCAATAAAATCTCTCATTCTGTCTAAACCATTTTCTCTTATAGAAAAGAGTATATTTACATTACTATACACTCTGATATATCAAGCCTTGTGGAAGGAACTATCAAAGGAACAAGAGAAGTTGGGATCCACCATACTTCTATTGCCTTATCAACTATGCTAGAGCACATTACCCTTTAGCAGCAATGGTGATGACTTCCCTTACTAACTTTTTTCTCTTATCAAAGACTAGCATCAGCTTTGTTACATCAAGGGATCGTTAAATATACCAAGATCCCATGAAGAGCTAGCAGCTGGCTTGCTTACTGTACTGTGGTGTATACTAGAAGGTAAAAACTTTGGTGGAGCAACTGATTTCCTAGAAGCTATATTTGTGTGAGTTTCCAGCTTCAAAAGAATTGTTAACAACTTTAGCCTTGCTATAATTACACATCTCCTGCGTCTGAACTGCTACAATCTTGGTTTTGAAGGACACTACCCCCAAAATCTCCATCCAAGCTCATTTGTTGAACTTCTTGTGGAGAAAGAATTTTGATGCAGCGGACACAGCTCACGAATTCCCTGTAAGACATCATATGGAAGTATAGAATATGTAAGTCATCAGAGGACATATACTCTTCTATTCTGATAAAAGCATATATAGTTTATGGACTTACTCCCAGGGGTCATCACCAACCAGAAGAACATCGTTTTCGTGATCAACATACACAAGCTTCCATCCTATTCTTTGTCTGTCCTCCAGTTGTCCCTCTATACCAAATCTACGGGCCAAATCTAGTTTAAGTTCCTCATAGCCTGAGTACCGTGCGATATCAATTGATCTTCCTACCGCACCACGCTTGTACACCTTTAAGAGAAAAGATGCAGAAAAAGGTTATAAACTCTCTAAGAAACAACGAGAGGGGATTAAATGAACCACTTTTATGAGGCTACCAACCTTGGTATATGTCCGCAAACGAGGCAGTTGAGGTGGTGGCTCCCAGGCGCCTCTATCCATGAAGCTACCATCATTGATAGTAGAATCAATTGAATTAAAGGCGACATACTCAGAAGCCATTGAGGCCAAGAGTTCAGGCTGTGCTTCCTTGGGGTTCTCATAGCTGGAGAGCATGCCGCCTCCTGATGAGAGATTGTCTGAGAAATCCTTCCTTGATCCCATTGAGCTTTTAGTGATCAAAGGATCAGGTATCATAGGCAGTCCTAACTGATTATTGTTCATGTTTGCTGCTCCAAAAGCTACATTGTTTCTCGGGTCACCCTGAACTTCTCCTCCATCTGGACTATCTCTGAATATCAATGGCTGAGAATTGCAAGATAATGGGTCTGTAGCAGTCTGCTGCAATTGAACATCATTTTGGGAAAGGCAAGCTGAAGTTGCTGAAGATGAACTATCCAAATAATCAAACTGTATTCCTGAAGTGTTAAGAGTTTGAGGTGCCAAAAACCCATGGTTCTGGCTCTTGGAGACTACGTTTACTGAAGGTTTAACATCAGACTTTGGCTGCAGGTTGTTATTAGCAGACATAACTTCTAAGGGTCCAGAACAGTGGGTCATTTCATCCCGTGCACCTGTAATTCGACCATTAATATTTGGCTGAGCTACACTGTGACAGTTGTTAGTGGAAACCGAGGTGGACCATGATGGGACATCATCAATTACCACAGACTGCCCTCCCCCTGCAGTTCCTGTTAAATTACTGCCGTTTGTGGAAAGCTGATAAGACGTTCGGGGTAGAGAGTAGTTAACTGGTCCAGATAGGTCTGACAGGTTTCCAGATTGCTGCTGCTGAAGCTTTGGTTGCTGAGTTGGCTGGGAAAACCGAAGATTGGACGGGCTATTTATTCTCGTCATTTGCTGCTGAACAACTTGCGAGTGAGGAAGTGAAGTGGACATGGTTTGAGATGCATCCAACATTTGGTTTGTCGCAAGTGACCTGGAAAAGTTCTGTGATGCATCCATGAGCTGCTTCTGGTGATCCTGGATTGGCCCAAGTTGTGAAGGTTGCTGTAATCCAGATTGTTGTGCTAGAAGTGATTTTTGTTGTTGATGCAGTTTCTGTAGCATTTGAAGCTGTGCTTGGTTATCAGAGAAATGCTGTTGTTGGTTAACTGGATCTGGGGGCTGGGATGGCATGAAACTTTGCTGCTGAGTCTGACTCAGAATCTGTTGTTGTGGATGTTGCTGTGGTAGGCTCTGGGGGAGGTTTCTCTGCAGCTGGTTTTGATTTTGAACTGATTGTTGCGGCGGAAGAACATTCTGAGATTGCACGAGACTCTGCGCTTGAATATGTTGTGTGTGAACTTGGGTTGTAGGCAGTGACTGATTAGTTAGATTTTGTCTTGGTTGCTGACTGACATCAGATATCTGTTGCTGCGATTGCATAATGGAGTCTAACGGGTTCAGTGTTGCTGCTGGTAACTTCTGGAGCTGGTCAAGCTGTTGGTTTGGCCTATGGGCATTATTGAACTGCAAGTTGTGCTGCATTTGCTGCTGTTGAAATTGAGGTGCTGCCATACCTAGCTGGCGTGATAGGTCTGCTCCAGCAAGGTTTTGTAGGGCAGAACCAGATAGGGAATTCATATAGTTGGGGATCATCGGGTTAGCCAGAGAAGGATTCTTCTGCATGTTCATCCATTGGATTAAGCTAAGACCAGGCAGACCTTGAGGATCCGTCATGCCAAAATCATCACCAAGCCATGGCATTGTCCTCTTGAACATGCTGTCCATATCAGAATAATCACCATCTGCAACAAGTAATAATTCTCTACCGCATAAGAAAATTAGGAGTTTAACACTTTACATATGCCAATGATTGTTCAGTTGAAAACATCCTTTTATCATATGTATCTTTCATATTACACGTAAACATGAGCTTATCAGAAACTTCACTATTCAATGACCACAACAAAGGTAACTTGGACTTCAAAGATAGGCTAAGAAAGGATTGTGCAACTACCTGGCATTCCGGGTTGCCTTGGACGCTTGGAGCTGAAGAATGGACTTGAACAGATCAAAAATGGTGCTGTTATCGGTTCAATCTCCCAAATAGAGACTCTGTTGATCCTCTCTCCAGCAGTCGACTCATCCCAACCAACCTAATCAAAATTGTTAATGTGTCAGTTGAATAAAATTCCAGAAGCAAAGAGAAAACTAGAGACCAACCACTCCATTTTTTCTACCTGCAAATTCCGCCACTGAGAGTTCTTCCACCTCACTGGATCCAGATCACTAATGCCAGTAATTGTGCCCATATACCTTCTAGTTCCCGATTCTTCTGTCTCAAACATCATGCGAAACCTCATGCCAAGAGATATTTGACTGCTATAAGTTGCTTTGTAGTACTTTGCTAAAGGAATTACAAATTCAGAAGGACCAGCCCTGTTCATATTAGAGGTTAGACTATAAGTATCATAATAGACAGAAATTATCAATATCATTAAGGAATACGTAGCTCTTTAGGTAATTGATACATAGAAGTAAACAAAAATAAGTCCACTGACCTTGGGTTATAGAACACAGTGAAAGGACTGTTGTTTGCAGCTGCATGTGCTGCTGCTGCTAGGATACCAATATGCATACTATCACTTGACAACACTGATGACGATAAGTTGGTAGGCTGCCTGTTTGCCTTTCTAATTCCTAGTAGAAACTGGTGTTTTTCATCCCTATCAACAAAGATAAAAGAGTGTCAAGTAAGATTGAAAACAAAAACAAAAAAGTAGGTTCTTTCGAAGCCTAAACATTCTTTATGTTTTACCACGAAATGTACTTGGCTTTCCATTAGTCTATGGGGATATAACTTATACTACAATAGCTATTGTCATACCTAATAAACAAGACCGAGTCACCTGCAAACAGCCTTTTTCCACTCACGACTAGGCTCCACCCTGTTGTTAGTAAGTGTCTTTTGGGTTGCCCTGAATGATGAAAGATAGGTCAGAAACTGAAAAGATGCATAATTATCATTCATCTTTGCTCTAGCTCATGAACCCACATATAACTGCCAAATAAACCTACCTCGATAAACATGTCGAAAAGTCCATATGTTATCATGCAAGTCCCTAGCCACAAGTTCTTGAGCAGGTGGTTGCAGAGAGTAATCCTGATAAAAAAAAAAAAGCAGTGTGTCACAAATAAGATAGAAAAACAACAACTCGAAGCTCTAACTAGAAAATTTTACAAGATCTTACCAGAGGAGGGAATATTTTCTCAGCTGCACGCCGAGGTACAGAGAAACCACCATGAGTGCTTGTATCACTTGCCGTCAAGGTTTTGCAAAAAAATTCTGGTTGTGGTTTATTTGCTTTCATAGACAAATCTGACCTCAATAAGGCCTCCTTGTCAAACTGCACACAAAGACGTTCACGCTAAGTTCTAAATGTAACTAGAACACGCTATACTTGATAAAATGAGAGAAGAAACACCAAAATGAAACCAAAAAGAGAAGGTAGTAAAGAACCATACTGAAGGAACTGGTTGTAGAGTCATTTGAGCATACACTTCATCTGTTTCAGGATCAGCCTAAATAACACAAAAGACAATATATTAACGTAGAACAACAAATACATTAACGTAGAACAGTTTTTATCAAGACAAGACAATTCTGAGCTTTACATACATGAAGGGTAACATTGTGCAGAAGACAAATCAACTTTGACGGAAGGTTTGGATAGTTTGGAATTTGGGATTCCACATCCTTCTTGATAGATGCAGCAACCTGAAAATATACATGCATTAGTAAACAACAAATTATCAGGAGAGTTTACTTTATTGATCGAGAACGAATCTTTACAGTGATAAGCATATAGCCAATGTTGCACTGGCTAAGTACACCAGCAAGACAAACTCCATTCTAGAACTGATAACTCAACAATCTTTTACTAAGTAGAAAGCAAACACCTGATTAACCATTTCACCATAGAAAAACTCACAAGTCCCACAGCAATAAACATAGAAGCAACACATCTAAGCGGAACACAGCAAAAAAGATATAAACCATGAATTACTAGCAGAAAATGAACACAGACGACACAACACATACCACTAGTAAAATCAACAGTAACAACCACGATATTTCCCATACATGTCACTGAATTAGGCTACTACACCCCACAGCAGCAATCCAGCCAAACAACATAATAAGGTGAACAATAAGCTGGTGCACAATACTGGCTCATGTTAATAAACAGCCACAAAGATGTATAAACAACAACTACACACAACCTGTAAACAAGAAGGTAAAAAGGGTAAAATGAAAGACCTGTTCACTGTGGCCTTGAGGGAAGTAGACAACATGCGTTCCAGCAACAGGCAAGTTAACCAGAGGTCCGGCGCAAGCTTGCCATAGCTCTGGATTTATGCTCTTCTTCTCTCCTGCTAACACAAACCCCTCACCAGTCAATTCACAGCAGTTCATTAGAGCTATAATAGCCTTTGTTCTCAAGAAAATCAAGGACTTATACTATATATATACATCAACAATATAGATCTTTTTTCAACTCAATATAGTTTAACATGCCAATCCACACAAATCGTAACTAAACTTGTTGTCATATACAACTTGAACCAGAAAATCACATCAACTCCCCACCTCACCAAAGGCGAAGCCAGAACTTTTAGTTTATGAGTTTCGAATCATAATATGGTCTTACTTACTAGGTTCTGGATCGATTACTTATACATATTAAATTATTTTAGATTGAGTTCTATCGAACCCGTAGCTCGAATCTAGCTCCACCCCAGAACCTCACAATCACAAAACAACTTCAGCTTGCAAAAGAGAAAAAAGGGTTTTGAAAAAAGAGATCTTTTTTATAATTCTTGCTAGATTAAAAAGCTATGATAAAGTGATTTTTTTTCTCTCCTCTTTTTAGTATCATATTTTCCTGGAAAATCCATTGAAGAAAATTTTCCAATTTGACTAATACCACAACCCCACGTGTAAACATTTTCTACTCATAACTTTCTTGTCATTGGAGGAAAAAAAGAAATAAAACAGAAAGGGAAATCAAATTTTCCTGGAAAAATCGTAGATAAGAAAATTCTAAAAAGGGAATAAAAGACAAAGAACCAAAAGAAAAAAAAGCTTGTCTTTTTATCTTATAATATGCATAAAAGATAAAGAAATTGACCTTCAGCTGGATTAACATTGCCACCACCGGCACCATTTCCCGGCGTCTTCATTTTCCCTTATTCCGGCAAGCTGAAACAGAGCACCCACAACTTAAACCTACCGGAGATTCATCGGAGTTACAGAACTCAATAATGGATCAAACAGTATCCTAACTCTTCTTCCTTTACATCCCTGAGGTTAAGCACAGCTGTAAATGGATTCCAGTGACCAGAATAATATTATTCCGGCAAAAGGGTGGCCGGAAAAAGAGAAAAGTTGTAATCTTTTTGATGTTTGGAGTAAGAAAAAAGTGAAGAGGGGGACAAAGAAGCTTTGGAAAAAGGAAGAGATGTTGAGTATTAGAGAGACCAAATGCTGCAATTTTTACTTTATAAATTGCCCCCTTTTCTCCACTACATCTCCCAGACACAATGTCTTCTTTCCTCTGTAATAATAATAAAACTCTGCTACTGTATAATTTTTTCTCTTTCACCAAACAAACCTTTTTCAGTATATTTTATATTTATATTTGTATTTGTTTTTGTTTTTGTTTTTCTTGTGATACAAAGCAAAGCAAGTTTTTTCTAGTCCTGTAGTAATCAATTACTATATGTCTGTTTTATATTGTCTCTATCTATCTATCTCTCTCTGACTCTCTCTATCTCATGTATGTATGTTTATTGAGGTGCCCACACAAAGTTTGACCATTCACCTCAAAGAATGGCCAACTTGTTCTACTTTATTTCTCTCTTTTTACACCTTTTTTTTAACCTTCTTGGGATAAGAGAATATAGTTTTCTTAACATTTTTTGACATGGATCAATAAATAAAGTTTCAGGATTTGAAGTTTATGAATTTTTAAATTAGTATCGAGTTTAACTTATTTTATTTACTAGGTTTGTAAATATATATTCAGAGTTAATATTAGGAATGACAATGGAGCGGGAGGGTTTTAAGGCTATGTGGGGTGGGGCGGTTTTAAGGTTGTGCGGTGCGGGTGGAATGTGGGGTGGTTTAATGGTTGTGCGGCGTGGGTGAGATATGGAGCGAATTGAAGTGAGTTTTAAAAAAAAAACTAATGCAGGGTGGGGCGGATTGTGAGTCTATGTGGTTTTATGCGGGTTCAAATTTAATTTTAATTTTTTACATGTTATAAGAGTGATAGAGCATTATTTATTAATATAATTTCTTTAAAGTTACTAAAATATTCAAGATAATAAATAAAAATGATTCAATAAAAACTAATATGATTTTTTACATACTTCCAAATTAACCTTTATAAATAAAATTCTATGTTATTATCTATTAAACTAATAATACAACTTAATGAGAAAATGAATTTATTTTTATGAATTTTATATTTAGTATTAAACTTAATTATAAAAGACAAATATTAAAAAAATTATGCAGGGTGAGTTCATGCGAAGCGAGATGGAATGGATATGAAAAAAGTTATTATGCGGAGTGGGTTAAGCTCAACCCGCCCCGCCCGCCCCATTACCATCTCTAGTTAATATATTTATTTATTTTGTGAGTTTATCATATTTTGATGGTTTTTTTTTTTTTTTTTACTTTTCTAAACAATTACTGTATTAAGATATACTTCGATGCTAAAATAATTAAAAATATATTTTTAATTGGTATTAAGGGTAGGTAGGACAATTCAACATCAAGACAAAGACCTAGGTAAAGTCATTTTGAACTTCATTAGTGAAAATTTTTGTTTCGCAATTAAATGTGTTTACAGAAGAAATGATAGTTTAGATATGAAATACGTGAAAAAAAATCGATAGTTTATATAAGTAAATTAAAATAATGGATAGTTGAAGAATAAAATTCACAAAAATATATTAATTTCAACAGATATTTTACGATTAATTCAAATACTAACAGATAAATATTACTATATTTTTCTGTATAAAAACATAACATCTAAGTCCATTTAAATTTGTTTTAACTCCGCCTCTATCATAAAGAATCTGGTAATTTTTTAGAATCAAAATTATCATTTTTATATTGATTTGGTTCTTGGAAGCATATGTACCAAGTATTACGCTATATCATGGTATGGGACCTCTTCTTTAGAAGATTGGAAGTTTATTGATGTAGAACTTAGATGATTAAGAAAATAAGCTTGTGTCCTTTTCAAAAGAAATGGAGATTTTTTTTATAAAAAAAAAGATAATTATTATTATTACATCAAATTATATATGTATAAACTTTTTACGCCTTTTTAATGTGTGATGGTCGAATTTTAAGCATTATTGAAAAGTTTTTAGTATAAATCATTAATGTTATTTAAATATTATGCTTTGTCTTGTTTCCTTTTATACAAAAAAAATCATTATACCAAATTCTAATTAACTTTGTATTTCTCCTAGAAATTTATTGAATGTGTATAGAATATTAATTTAAAATTCATAACTTAAAAAAAACAATTTTAAATTCATAGTTTTAAATCTTATTTCCACTTCTAATTAATTACTAAATAAATGTCATATAACTTAAATTAAGTCCATCCTTGCGGCATTCTTGACTAGATGATTTGCTGCGGCATTTGATTATTTAAAAATCAGGGACGGGTTAGTTATGGATTCAACAAAATTTAATAATTTAAAGTAAATTTATATTTATATTTAAAAAAAATATTTAATATACATAAATATCTATTTCAAATCCAATTCACTGTCACGATTAAATTTGAAATTTATAAATTTAAAATCTTCATTTTAGTTTAATCTAAAAATAGATTTTAGTGGAGATTGCCCTATTTTATGCATCAAGCATGTGCACTTATTTTTTAATAAATAAATTGGAGTAGCCTCTTGAAGTCCAAAGAAGTTTCTTATTGGTACATAAAAATAATATTATTTTAATCTTATCCAAATTTAAAAGGGTTTATTTTAATAAAATCATTCATAGTGACTTCAATTATCGGCATTTTGTAGGAGTGGACCTAGAAATTTAAAAAATAAATTTTATGTCAAGAAAATTTAATAAGTTATATTATGTATATACAAATATATTTTTATTTTATTTACATAATATAATTTTTCAACAAAAAAATTCAATTTGCCCTCCTCTCAAATTTACTCGTCAAAAACATCATGAAAGATAGGACAATTTTACAAGTAATTAAGAATAATGGTCTTCTGCTTAATGTGATTTAATAAAAATAATTGAAACTAAATATTTTATTTTCAATCTTTTTAGTTCAAAGCTAAATAATATAAAAATTGTATTAAAAATAGAGTACATTAATATCCACTCCACATATGTCATAAAGAATCTCAAAGATCTATTAAAGTGCTAAAATCCGGAAATTTCAGAAAAATACCTACAGTATTTCTATGTCACAACTCATAAAACCAAGTTGCACATTTTTCAATATAAAACGTAAACGTGTCATTTAAAGCTGTATAAATTTATATAAAATTGAATAGATACATGTATTTTATGTGACATTCTACAATAATTCACGTTCGTCGTGAATTATGTTACGTAAAATATGTGTATCTATTTATTTAATTTTATATAAATTTAAGTATTTGGTTATTTGTGCACTGTGGCCGATATTAAATTTAAAAAACATATTTATATATTATACTCAGTTAGTCATTTTATACATTCAATTTATGACTGCCCGTACAGCTTCCTATGTATCATAAAGTACCATACTTCATGAGTTATTTTTATGTCCTAAATTAAGATCAATAATGGTAGTATACTTGAGGTATAGTAGTTATAAAATATTCAACTCCTCATTAAATACAGTCCTAGTAATAAGATGGATTACATTATTAAAAACCGTACAATAATTGTAAAGTTATTCTATGTCTATTGTCAAAAATACAGAGTAGACAATAATTGTAGCATCCCCTTTTTCCGGTAATAATTTTTTTTTAAAAATAATACACAGTTAGACTATGAGTTAATTCGGTTCGAAAATAAATTATATATACTGGAATTAGTTATTCTAATATTATCTTTTTATTGATGGTATGATTTGTTATATTAAAAATAACATCAAATATATAATTTTCAATAAGAAATTATTTGCTTACTAAAAAAAAATCACCTTATTTCGTAGGAAAAGGGTTTGATGAATTTTTAGGATATTTCTATGATTTTTATTATTTTATCCTAAAATAGTTAAATTTTATATGATTACTCAATTATCTGTCCGGAATAACTTAATCTGAAACTAATTAGTATTAATTTTAATATAACATTATTCCGGAATTAATAATCAAACAAAGAATAAAGTAGCATTTTTATCGAGTATTATCTTTGTTTGTCCATCATACCAGACAATCTCTAACACCTTGTTTGGATGGTTGTTAATCATTGTATTATATTGTTAGTTTAATACAATGTTTATTTGATTATTACTTTAATTTTATTGTATCATAGTGTTTAACTCTATTGTACGACAAAAATATATCGATTTAATGTGATCGTGTAGTTACTTTAATTTTAAGAAAATTATTTTATTATTTAATAATTATATTTTATCATTTACCTTATACCTTTTCATAATAGCTCTGCTTTGTACTCTACTTTTTTTGTAGGTTTATCATTCAAATTATGGATCTTTGATATTATCCAATATCAGAGAATGATACAATTTATCCAAACATTGTATTCATTATAACAATAAATCTTCATACAATACAACACAATACAATATAATATGATATATTACGAAACAAAGTGTAAGTTAGTAAATTCTTCAAATTTTAATTAAATGTCTTGATTTGAGATTTGAATATCAAAAAAAATAAAATTATTAGTGAGTGCTACTTTTTTAAATAGATCTAGATTTGTCTGAGCTCTAAGACAAATATCAAATATCATATAGAAAAAATACTTTTTAAAAAGAAAAAAAATTGAGCTTTTAACATCTAAAATGTACTACTATTTTTTTTCCCCAACAGATAGTAAAATGCACTAACTCAAATTTTAAATAATTAGACTAAAATATTACTGTCTAAATAAAGTTGAAATCATGACAAATGCTGGTCATGTGAGACATGTTAATTAGTTGGCATGCGCACTGTAAGGAAAAAAGTTAATTTTACCATACACTTATTAATTCTTTTTTTTTTTTCTCTCTCTAATTTTGATTATTTAAATAAATACACCATAGTCCAAAGGTTGGACCCACACACATATTAGACAATTTATAGTTCCCTATTTTTAAAAAACAAGGTATGCCTTTTTATTTATCTTGGCAAGAAGCCAAAATATCAATCTACCAAGTAAGCAATTAAATTGGATGTATAAAAAGTTATGAAGAGAGAATTAGTCGATTAAAAATTATCATATTCAAAAAATAAAAGTTATGAAAATGAAGATATTTAGAAGAGTGTGTACAATTAGAAAAGATATAGAAAGCTAAATTGAGATGGTTCGAACATGTTGAGTAATAATTTATATTTAAAACGTGTAAGAAAAATAAATTTTAAATAAATGTATATGAAATTTATTTAAATTTAAGTCCTTTAATTGAAAGTTTGCTTTAGACCATCATAGATAAGATAATTTCCGCTTAATGAGAAAGAATAAAGATGGTAGAATTTATATGTCTAGCATCTACTTAAATTGTGAGAAAATAAAATTTTCTTTTATTAAATTGAAAGAATTAAGTATCTATTATGATTTTTACAATTAAAAAAAAATCATTTGAACAATGTAATGGAATTTGGACGGCCGTAAAGTAAGCTTGGTCGGTAATATCAAATATGAATAGACTTGGAGGGAAACTTTGATTGAAAAAAATGGTCACACCTCACTTTTCACATTACAAATTGAATAGTTTTCACTTTTTTTTTTTTGACTAATATCTAAAATTATTTCTCCAAATAACTTTATTATTTTAAAGAAATTAACCTATATTGATCTAAACACTAATACTTAATTTACGCTCTTAAATTTTTAGTTTGAAAAACAATAAATCTTTGATGTTTAATTTTTTTTTTTTTATAACCGAGAAATCCGTCTGTGACCCGCCCTTTGGACCAATCACAGCCTTCTAAACTCGGTGGATAATGGGCCCGCCCCTCTACCCTTCCCCACTTAAATACTTTGATGTTAATTTATGCTAGAAATTAATTAAGTTTTTGCATGTATTTAAAAAATGTAAGAAATGACTCTCAATTAGTATGAACCAGTGTTTTCAAAAACGTTTTTGGGACGAGTCCCCGGGAGAGTTTCGAGGAGAGCGTAGGCGCAAGTTGAAGACGTAGATCCATAGGGCGTAAGTCTTAGAATTTGAGGTGTAAGCTCAAAGCATAAAAACGTAAGTCCGGGACGTAAAAACGTGCGCCTGGGCGTTTTTTTTTTTTTTTTGGTTTTTGAATTGTTTTTGCTTTAAATCATATTTTAAAATTATTCGTGTAATGATATTTTTCAGATAGTACTTATAATACTTTTTTTTCTTCATTATTGGTTATTAATATCTTTCTTAAATAAAAATCATAATATATTTTTTTTCTATGTATTATAGGTTATTTATCAAAATTTATTTGTAAAATCATTGAAAGTTTTACTTTTGCTTATTTTCTTAGTAATAAAATTATAAAATTGAATATACTCAGACTACGCCTTGTAGATCCATTAGACATACACCCTCTGTCTCAGGGCTTACGCCTCATCTTGTACTGCAGTCTGCATAGAACGCATCGCCTCATGCCCCGCCTTTTAAAACACTTGTATGAACTATACATAACATCAACTTTTAAAGCTATTTTAAAAGGTAAAGCAATAGTATTCTTTTAGAAATTAAAATTTCTTACGTCCCATTTTAGTCCTTTGGTATTTTCTTTTGATTTTCAAAACATCATTTTGCTTCGTTGAATTTTTATTATAGAGCTTCATTGTTTACGCATAAATTGATACAATTGAATTTGTAAATATGGTTTAAGAATACATGGATTGGGATAATCAAAATGTAAGTGGTTTGTATAGTGTAATTTGTTTAATCTCAATATGAAAGGACAAAGAAATAATAATAAATAAAGATAGAATTGAATGGAAACAACAAAGTGGAGGCGTTTGATAGTCAGATAAGAAAGCTATTTATGTATTAATTTTGTATAACTTATATGCGTTTGAGAGGTAGATAGAAAATGTGTCATTCATGTATAAAATTAATACGATATTTGGTTGACAATTTAGCAACTCACATAACTAATATATGCATAAGTTAGGGTTTCTATGTATTATTTTATGTAGGATGAGATGTGAAATTAATACATATATAACTAATTCATACATAAATAATGCATGCATCAAATAATACATAGATTTACTTATAATTAATCTTTATATTACTAATATCTCCATAACTCTAATCAGCTACTAAACGACCCGAACGTTTTTTTTTTTTTGCATAGGATCGAGCTTTAAAACATAAAGAACAAAAATAAACTACAATTAAAAGTTTATTATTTAATTAATATACTATATATACAGGTTGATACATGTCATTGAGACCCAAAAAAAAATTGGTATCTTTTTGCAAACTAATATCATCTGTCTCTTAATTTGTAAGATCTATATTATCGTTAATTTATTCTTCTTTGCCAACTATGTGTCAAGCTTTAACAATTATTCATACTTCTTAAAATATTATATTTGTAAGTTCAGAGATTCTACGAAATTATCGTCGATTGGACAATATTTGGATAATAAAAAATGAATTATTCATTTTTAAAAGTTTGTGGAAGTTGAAAATGTAATTTGACTAATTTTTATTTTTTTTCATTTTAAGATTTGTGAGTCTTTGTCGGATGCTTATTGGACTCCATTGTCAAATAATCCTAGAAGAATCAATTAGACATTTTTCAATTCTCTCATATTTGGTTGACTTAAAATATTTTGGAAAACATTTTTCAAATCAACTTATTTTTCTCACATTTAAGAAAAACGACTTACCTCCAAAAGTAAGGAAAACATTTTCCAAAACTCTTTCTCAATCTCACACTTTAACTTTCCACCATAACTCAAGTTTCGGGGTACCAATTTTTGATACGAATCAAGGATCAAACTCATGATTTCCGATTCGGGATGCGACTTCCGATTTTGATTCAAGACCTAACTCTCAAGTCCCAGATCAAGTCGGGGTCAACTCTTATTTTGAGTGTCAAATTTTGAATCTAAATTTGAGATTGAATCTCGAATCGGTAGTTAAGGTCAGTGCCACGCCCCAAGCCTACACCCTGGGCGGGACTGGCACTCGAGAACCATTGATGACCCCAAGCGAACCCTTGGCCTGGCTTACTACTCAGCGGAAAACTTTAAATAACAAGAAAATAGTCTCAAAAGGTGAACTTATGAAATAAACTTGGAATGTCTTTAAAGAAACATTCAACTAGCCAAGATGGCAACTCAAGTCTCAAAACACAAGCCAATAACAAGGTAAAGACAAATGAACTAACTGATTTCTATGAAGCCTCTAAAACTAAGAGGGGTGTCGGGACAAAACCCAGATCATCCTAACAACTGAAAACTACTAAAGCAATGTAAATAGGGATCCTCTAGAAAGCAATGAGGCTCACCACAAGACTTTGAATGCTAAACTGGATCAACGAAGCGTTGGATGCTGACCTTGGTTACCTGTATCTGCATCATAAAAAGATGCAGGCCAACTGGCATCAGTACATTGAATGTACAAGTATGCGAGGGGAATACTAAAACAAGACATAAGCTTGAAAGGAACTGAAAGAACAAACCTGGTCTCAACTGAACTGAACTGAACTGAACTCATTTCAATATAAAGCAGTATAAATAAGTACATTAATTAGAAAAGCTTTAAAACATGGATATCAACTCTGTGTATTAAGAAATACAATAGTAACTCTGTATGTATGCAAAGATACAATATAAACTCTGGATGTATATGAAAATACAAGTAACTCTGTGTATATAATAATACAAAATACTTCTGTGGAAGTTTCTCTAACCAAAAACCATCACTTAAGAGCTATTGTGATGATACAACGTTTTGGCTCATCCTGCCAGGGCCGTCCTATACCTTGCCAAGGGTATAGAACCTGACTACTAAGTTGATCCACTAGTCTATGCTAAAAAACACTAAGGAATCATCTAAAAGGTATGACCCTTTTCTGCCCATGATGACTACATGGTTTATGGGGGTTGGGAGTTATCTGAACTCTCCCCCATATCGGTGCTCAATACTACTCCCAAAATATAATACTAGCTCTTATGTTTAAAACATAAATTCTTTCTGTGGTTTGAGATAATTGCTCAAAACTTAGCTCAAAGGCTATCTTGGAAAACAAAGTTTCCTCTCTTGCTTAATTGTGAAAGCATTTACTCTTTACTGAAAAACTACCTCAAAGGCTCTTTTGGAAATCAAAGTTTCCTTTCTTGTTTAAATGTGAAAACATTTTACTCTTTGGGAATATATAGTCCCCATATACTCTTTTGAAGAAATGAACTTCAATCTTTACTTTTTAGTCAACTTAAAAACTCAAGTCTTAAAACAAAGTTAAAACATTTGTAAAAGATTTTTGGAAAACTGTTATGAACTTCTCTTGACTTGACTCTTAACTTTCCTTGAATTGAATTGAATTGAATTTTGGATTCAAGGCTCATGATCTCATGTTATGGATGATTTCATGTTGTTTAGACGTACCTTAGAGTGTAGAAATCGACTAGAAAACATAGGTCAGGTTCCCTGGCGCTCTGGCACGAGGCGCCAGAGCTTAAACTTTAGCACTGGGGATGGGGCGCACTAGCTGGCGCGGTGCTCCAGATCCTAAACTACAGAACACAAAGTGGGGCGCTCTGGCTGGCACGGCGCCCCACCATTTTCCCCAGAATTTCCCCGATTTTTCTTGCTCGTTTTTCAACTCTAAACCCTCTAGATTCAATTGGTTCGTTCCCCAAACACTTAGATTCGACTACATAATCAAAATATGCAAGAATCTACTCAAAACGTCATCTAATTTCATGAATCTAACTCAAGAACTTCTCGACAACTTCAACAATCAAGATTCAAACGAAACTTTCAATAATATTCATCAAGAACTTATAAACTCTTCTTTCAAGAACATAATTACGTCGAGTCAAATCATAATTGACGCGTGGGTGAACTAACCCAACGCTATGTGATCTCACATACCTCGTAGGGATCACCCCTTGACGAAATTCACAAGCAAAACCTCAAGAACGATGAACTTTGGCTCTTCCTCCTCTTTTCTCCTTTTGCGTTCTTTCTCTAAAAACCCTAGTGTGAATTCTTTGAGTGCGTAAACTGACCAAATTCAGTTTAGACCTCTAAGTAATTACAAAAAAACGAAATAATTTAATTGGGTAGTGAAAAGACCACAATACCCTTCTAAAATCCGGTGTTGACTTTCCTTATCTAGACTGCCCAACTACAAATAGGCATATCTCCCTCATACGAACTCGAAATTGATCAAACTCGGTGGAGTTCGAAAGATAATTCAAAGATCTTTCCTACGGTATCTAGTATAACACCTAAATCATCCTAAGCTAGGAGTTATGGTCATTTCAAGTTGACCAAAAATTCATACTTAACATAACTTAACTGATTTTTCAGATTTTTCATTCTTTCCAAAAAAAAAACGCTTTCTATTTCTAGTTTTTTCACTTAGCGAGATGTTACAGTCAGAGTGCCGAGTCAGGTGACAGAGTTTGATTTTAGGTTGAGATTCAAGGTTAGAAACCATATCAAATGTCAGATTCGGTCTTGAATCGACCATCGAGGTCAGGGGTCGAGGTTGTGTCCGGGTCAGAGACCGATTCAAAAGTCACGTTTTGATTTGAATCTCGAGTTAAGATTTTAGGTTGAATTTTAGGTCGGATCTTAGTTCAGGTATCGAATTGGATCCTGAATTGATCGTCGGTATCAAATCTAACTTCAGAAGGTGTGTTCTGAGTTGGGTCCCGAGTTGTGTCTCAATTATGATGTCGGGTATCAATTTAGGTGTGGAGTCATGAATCAGATGTCGGGGATAAATCAAGTTTGAGAACTCAGATATGGGGTCGGGTTCAGATTTAGAAATTAGGGTCGAATTTTTGTTTGGGAGTCGATACAGGGTCACGAGTTAGGGTCAAGTTCGATGACGGAGTTGGATCTCGAGTCGAATATCGGGGTCAGGTCTCATTTCAAGTGTTGGGTCTTGATTCAAGTTTTAGGTTCATATCAGGGTTCGGAAGTTAGGTTCTGGATCAAGTGTTGGAGTCAGATCTCGAGTTCAACAGTTGAGTCATGTGTTGAGTTCATGAGGTGGTTGGAAGTCAGAATTAGGTCCCGATTTGAAAGTCGGGATTTGGATTGAAAATTGGGATTAGATTGCAAATCTTGGCATGGAATTTCGGAGTTGAATCCTGAATTGAAGATCCGGGTTGGGTCTCGATTTAGGTGTCAAAGTCGGGTATTAAGTCTTGGTTCAGGTGTCGTGATCAAATCAAGGTTCGGAAGTCGATTCTAAGTCAGATGTCGGGGTCGAATCTTGAGTCTGAAAGTCAAGTCATGGGTCAGAGTAGGATCCCAAGTGGGATGTCAAAATCTGTTCCTAGATTAATTATCAAGGTTGGGTGTGGGTGTCAGGGTTAGGGTATGGTCTAGTTCAAATGTCGGGTCTCAGGTCGATAGTCGAATTAGGTCCCTAATCTGGTGTCGGGGTCGGATCTCAGATCAATCATCGACGTCATGTCCAGATCCATGTGTTAGGTTTGGGGTCAGATTCTAGTTCAAATGTTAGATCTTGGGTCGGGAGTTGGGGTCAAGTCCTAGGTTAGGTCTCGGGGTCGTGTTCTGGTTCGGTATCAGGATTGGATCACAATTGAATGTTGGGCCCGGGTCGGGAGTTGAGGCTAGGTGTCGTGATCAGGTCTCGGGTCGAGTGTCAAAATCAGATCCCGAATTGATTTTTGGGTCAAAAATAATTTTTCTAAAGGGTATTTTCTACTCTCTAGCTAAAAGTAAAAGATAATATTTTTAAAAATATTTTCATTCGCCAATCGTACACTAGAAAATATTTTCCTCTCATGACCAACCAAACATTAGAAAAACCACCTTGTTTTCCGAGTAAATATTTTCTAGCCACTAACCATATACGTATAAAAAATCTAGAAGCCAACAACATTTTTTCAAATAAAATTTAATATTTTTCGCCAATTATTTTTTTACATATCATCATTGTTGAATGTAAACAAATGTGACAAAATTTACTCCGCCAAAAATAATTGGTTTGAGTAAACTTATTTTAATATTGTGACCCAAGTCCCAACTGACTCTATATGGATGGGATATATTTATTAAAAAAAACATTATTATATCAATATTACAACACAAAAGTTGTCAACTTCATCATCTAAATCATTCTGATGATATCTTGTTACGTTTCAAGAAAATTTGTTGAAGCAATCATGGATCATTTCATTTCATATTAAAAATTCTTCTACAATTCAACGTAAATTGGTAAAAGTATCACTAAACAATTCAAAATTAATGTTGCTAATTAATTTTAATAATCTCAAACCAACTCAAAACGAAAAATATATATTTGATGAGCATCAATTCATATGCTTGATTGTTGGAAAATTATTTAATATATAGTACACCAAATATAGTTTAAGTACCTCACACCAGAGTCACATGCAATTGTAGGAAATAGACCCAACAGAAGCATTATTTTCACATAAAAAATAATTGTTTTATATATAAAAATAAATAAATGAGGAATATGGTTTAGGTACATTTTTTTGGAGAAGTAAATTTAATATAAAGATGCATTGTTTAATTATATATTAAATCATACCTCAATTTTTTTATCAAGGAAATCCACAATCGATACCCTTCTGCTACAATGTAATAATCTGCAAACAACATATGAGAGATAAACACATAAGATAAGGCCCCGTATCATAAACTCGATCAGAAAAACAAGTAGTAAGACATTTCAAACCTAATAACCTACTTAAACCAACTCGAACGCCCTTGCTGTGCGTAGCTCAATTTCAAATCATCATAACCTAATAATTTTATTTATTTAATTATTTTTGTCGTGTTCATATAAGTATTTGTTCATGATCCTCAAATCATAACGAAATGAATTTCTTTATTTATCATCATGTGCTTTTGAATCTGTCAAAACAAAACAAAATAAAATAAATTTTCAGTCCATACTTTTTAAACTAAAAATTATATATCTTTCCATTTCATATTGCTACCTGTTAATTTTTCTTTAGGGGAAATTGTCGTATTCCATTTAATAATCATGGTTTTGATTAATTAGGAGTAAATCAAGTAAGAAAATAATGAAAAATAAGAGGCCAAAAGTACAGGTCAGAAAATAAATGAAAAATAAGTCACAAGTGATAAAAACAAAATGCAATAATACATATCAAAGATTAGATAAAAAAAAATTGTACGTCATTGTTCTCATTTTTTGAACTAAACAATTAATTAAGAGACTTGAATTAGGCCTATCATTTTGTTGCATTCTTAAGTAGCAAAGTGAAAAAACCTGTCCCTAAATTACAATACAACATTAAACTTCATATAGCATACAATTATTCTAGTTGTTATGTCTGTTTCAATTTGTTTGATTTATTTTGGTTCGATACAAAATTTTAAAAAATTAATTTTATGATCTTAAATTAAAGTTATGGTAAATGTATCAAGATGTGTTGTAATTTTATGCTCTTAAACATGTCACGTGAAAAGTTGAAAGTAAAGAGTTGTTAAAAAGCGAATGAGTCAATATTATCTTTTAAACAGACTAAAAGTGAAAATATGTCAAACAAATTGAAAGAAAGGAAGTATATATTAAAATTCATAGCATACAAATTTTACCCAGCCTTCTATATTTGGAAAAATAATTTTATCACTTTAATATAAATGATGAAATAAAATAATCCAAGGATTGAATAATTATCTTAAATAAAAACGAGATAAACCTAATTCTAAAATTATTATATTTATCCCACGTAGGTACCAAACAATCCTTTTTGTTCATCATCCCTTTACTAGGTTCTTTGAAGATACTATTACCCTAAAATAATTTACTCATTATCTCAACAATCAAGACTTCTTCATTATAATATGGACGATCCAACAAAAATGCAATTTCAATAAATTATCATTTATTGATCTCATCTTTTTCAAAATAAATCCGCATGTTTAGTAACACAAGCAATGTAATTTTTTTATTGATATTATTATTCGTACTCGATATATTGAGTCATTTATAACATTATTATATATTTCTTATTTATTACGGATTAATTATTTATATAATTATCAGCACAACATCTATATTTATAAAATTATAATATATAGTACGAAATCTACTTTGAGTAGAATCTAGAAAACTTACTTTCATACGAATTTCATTACAAAGTCCATATAGACATTAGTCTTTTTAAAAATTTAAAGCCTAATCAGCATTTTAATTTTCCATTTCAACTTTTAATTAGTCTTCAACATTAATTCTTATAAGCTCACAAAATCAATACATTGTCTGTTTGATTAATTAAGATGTGAAAAGATAGTCTACCTACTTTCTGAAGTTCAAATCTTATTATATTTATTGTCATATGAAAAAATGATTATTTTCCAATGTCATATTAATAACATGTTACTATGATCAACATGAATTGTGATGTAATGGTAGGATTGTTTCTCCCTTAAATAGAAGTCTCGAGTTTGAGCTTTAGATATGAAGAAAATCTTGTTGGGAGCGACATCCTAAATGAACTCTACAATGCGTGATATGAATTTAATCGAAACTCCAATACAGATTTCAGAAACCGATATAAATTCGTGTTCTTAATCGACCTAGCTCAACGAGCAAATTAAAGGCCAAGGCCTACAATAATCAAGAAGGGTGAGGTTCAAATCTTATCAAATAAGCAAGTGCCAATTATTTAATATTTATAACATATATATGTATATTCTATATTATTATAATAATATTATATACCCTCATTTTGGTTGTAGATTAGATGTATTGACTTTTCATTTCCAATCTAATAAAACAAAGGCTTGGTTTTTTGTGTTATCAAGTGGACACATGATTCAATCACTTCAATTTTATGTGGTACAACAGTTTCTTTCTGATTGTTTTATTTTCTATCAAACAGTACCATGCATACATGGGCAAAGTACAATTTGACAGAGTTATGATCATATTACTATATATATTAGAAGAGTCTAGGATTTACTACCATTGTTCCAATAAAATCATTATAAATGTCCAATACTTACTATCTAAAATATATAAGTGGGCCCCACCTCCTTCCACTTAAATACTACATATTATATATTATTAATTACTATACTATAAATCACTACTAATATCCAATATATTTATCAAACTATTTAAGT
>JAJOOF010015093.1:0-28748 GCA_029582545.1 Solanum lignicaule
TAAAATTTGGGTTAGACCCATTTCCCACTCAATTTGACCCCCTAAACAAGAATATGAAGTCGGATTTTCGAAAAATGAAACAGATCTTTTTTTATATACAGCTAAACAAGTTTCCGGTAACTTCCGAAGCACATTTTTAAGAACTTTTTGGGTCAAATTCAAATATAATTATTTCATTAAGTTCTCGACTCCAAACTCACATGTGAGGTTCTAGTTTCACTCTATCATTTTTCGGGTCGTTACATGAATCAAAGATAAAGAGCTATCCTAATGAAACTTAACTTGGATTGGTTATTGAATGATACTTTTCCATGGATGACTTATGACTTAGCTTGGATTGGGAAGATGACGTGCCCTACCACAGATAATAAGAACAAGTAATAATATGACTATTCTATGGGATTTATGCTTAGCACCAATAGGATATTGAGATGGAAGCTCTCCCATTAGTAGAGTCCAGGTTTCTAGAAGCAATCTCCTTATTCCTTACCTATGTGCCCCCATAGGATGATTGTCTAGATAGACATTAGCTAGTGAATCCACGTAAGCTAGAAGTTCATGGTCCTTACCTTGGCAAGTAGGACACCCCTTTTCGGTGTGGGAGACACCGGGGGATCATGTTATAGCTCACATGATCTCTATGTCGGTTAAGGCCACCTCCTACAATAATAATGAACTAAGGTTACTTCAAGAAATATCTCATATGTGTTCAAAAGTTTCAAAGATGTTAGCTTGCATTGACCATGTTTTAGGACTTATGCTTTCTAATCCTTTTATATCATGTTTTAGCTTGGTCATTGCATGTCATGAAATGTCCTATTTTAGTATGATTTAAATATTTTATGCATGGCTATCATACTTGGTACATATTTTGTACAAATTCATACTTTTGCCTACATTTTCCCCAAATGTAGGGTCCGACAGTCAGTGTTCTCAGTTTCGTGGCTAGAGGTTGATTTGAGAGATTCCGAGCTTTGGTGAGTCCTCATGTTTGAGGATGGATTTTCATTGTTTCAGTTTTTTCTTCTTATTTTCAGTTTTGGACAGGATATATGGGCTAAGCCCAATTTCATTCTATTATATTAGATGGCTATTGAGGCACAATTTTTAAACTTCCGCTTTACTTTTATAAAACTTTGGACTTGAAATGATGTCTTTATTTTCTTTTGTTCTATTTCTTATGTTATGAATGCTAAGTGGCTTGTATGGGGCCTCCCGGGGTCCTATACGCCATGTTACATCTAGGGTGTACCCCTGGGTCGTGACAATATTGAACTATTTTCTACACCCAAGAATGACTCTTGGGTAATGAGGAAACTACTAGATACAAAAGGGCTTATCATGCAGCAACAACGCCTCACTAGAGATCCTACCAAGCAGTTGCACACCATGATAGGGCCAAATGGTTTCTTTATAAAAAATATGTACATAACTATAATGCCTCAACATCCTAGAGTAGCATGGAAGTTTATTACTTTGCAAACAAGTATACATCCAAGACATAGATTTCATCTCTGGTTAGCTGTGTAACAAAGGCTTGCCACTGTGGAAAAAATTCTGAAATTTGGCACGTGCCGCAGGATTGTGTGTTTTGTGGGCAAGCAATAGAGACTTTTAAGAATCTATTTTTTGATTGTAGTATCACTAAACAACTATGGAGCAGGATATGCTATTGGCTGGGATACAGAAGGAGAATTGGCAACTGGGAAGATGAAATACAATGGGCATATCAGAGAGCAAAAAGGAAACATGACATTGATGACATTGCTTGTAGTGTGCTTGCTATAGTTAAAACATTGATATGGAGGGAAAGAAATGCTATCAGATTCCAACAAGCACGATTTGAGGCTGCTCATATTTGTAAGGAAATTTTGATGCACATTCATCTTTGAAGAAACACGATAATCAAATGGAAGCATGCATTACAAACACTTAACTGTTTCATCTAGTGCTTAGATGTTGAATATGAACATGTACATATTCTACTTATTCTGTTAAAACTAGAAACTCCAACGGAGATATATTCAAGTAAAAAGGTTAGCATAATAGGATAGACTTAGTCGTTATCTTGTAGATAGTGGATAGTCCATGTCCACTTGCTTTTTATTGTAAATACTTTTGGTATTAATGAAAGCTAAACTGTTAACCAAAAAAATCATTACTTCATTGATAGAGGAAGATTTCAAAAATTGGCAACAACACATGGGATTTAAAGAACCTAATGTTATGTTCGGCACAAACGGAAAAATAGATCTGATTAATCAATATCTCTTTTTCAAGAAAGTGTTCTCTCAAGAGACATATCAAATCCATTCTTCAACTTCTTCTTCCTGCTCCATTGCTGCTATTAGAAACATAAGAAACAGTGGAGGTAGAAACCCTATCAATTTTCAATTTAATTTATCACGAAACACGAGCATAAGCATGGTCTGTCCAATACCAAACAAATCTATTTCATTAGCCGCACCTCAACCAATTTCTTCAAGCGGAGGACCCTCCTCTAATGATCGAACCTACTTCAAAAAATGTCTAACCGCTAATACAAATTAAACCTGAATTTTGGCATTCCAATCCCCAAGAAGTAGCTAAGAAAATACTTAGCTCTACAACAAATTTCATCCAAAAAAACTCTCATACATACATAAATTTTTTATGAATTCATACTCACAAATACCCGATCTTGCTTCTTCAAACCTCAGAAAGACAACCAAGCACAAACATATGTTACGCATAATATGGAGTGGATTAAGGTTGCAAACGAGCGGGTCGAGTCGAATATGTGCAGGTCAAAAATGAGATAAATAAAAATAGGTAAAAATACTCGACCCGGTTCATATTTTAAATGGATAAAAATGAGTTAGCAATAGATAATATGGGTATCCATATTTACCCATATTATTATAGGGATCATGTTTAAATCTTTAAAAGCAAAATCTCTTACTTTACTCTTCACCCCCACACCCCACCCCACAACACAACGCCCCAATTTTTTTTTCTTTTAAATTTTGTATCTTAAAAAAAATTAAATTGATTTTTTTACTACTTCACCTCCACCACCACCACCACCACTACCCCACCCCCTACCACCCCCCAGCCCCTTCCCAAAAGAAAAAAATGTTTTAATTTTTTTTCGATTTTTTCCTTATCCCACCCCGACCACCTACACCTTAAAAAATATTAATATCACTTTTCTTTGTTTTATAAATGAGTCTCTTTTACCAATTTAACTACCCACTTTTAAATAGATAATTTGAGTTTGACTCGTTCTTTACCAATTCTAAATGAGTTGGGTACCCAACTCATTTAAGATGAGTAATTTAAATGGGTACTCATATATATCACCCATTTTTCCATCCCTAGTGTGGATTAACAAAATAATCCCACCCAAGAAATGGGGCATGCACCAAGCCAAATACAAAAAAACTTTTCCAACCAGCTGAACCCCAAAACTACAATCATTCTAATTACCAAAATGCATGGATGAATGCCTTCATTTCAAGTATGGAAAGCTTCATGTTCATAATCCTTACCACTCTTCATGAAAAAATTCAATTACCTAGAATAGTTATTAGTGTGCAATCAAATGAGATTCTTTTGTGCTTTTTCAAGATTTTCTCGAATTTCTACCAACTCAGTGGATTGAAGGGGAATAAATAGGGTCACCCAAAATAGAAAATCTTCCCAAAAGCATCATATCTTCACCCCATGGAATAAAGTGTTAGTCTCACTACACCACCTTTCGACCAACCCAAAAATCAAAATTTTAACTATATAGACTCTATAAACTGAACTCATAACTGCTTCATAAATTCAAGCAACTTTCTATATAGGGCGATGGATAGAAATCATCATTTGAATACATACCTTTCATTTGTTTTTTTGATCCCTCCATCCATTACATATATGAAAGGAGATTTTCAATGGCTAGTCAGATTCGAATGAAAAAGTAATCGAAGAATGCTTCAAAGTTGGACCTTTAATCGAGGAGACAATCAATTTCAAGAAATGTGTTTTTCTTAGTTGTGGGATTCTACCAAGTGGTAAATTATCAAATCTTCTCTTTCATCCACAACTAAGAAAAGCCTATTACTTAAAACTAATTGTTTCATCGATTGAAGGTCCAACATTGAAGCATCCTTCGATTCCTTTTCCATTCGAATCTGACTGGCCATTGAAAGTCTCCTTTCATGGATGTAATGAATTGAGAGATCAACAAAAAATAAATGGAAATATGGGTTGAAATGATGGATTCTGTCCATCACCATGTATGGAAAGCTACTGGAATTTAGGAAGCAGACATGAGTTCAGTTTATAGAGTCCACACGGATAAAAATTTGATTTTTTGGATTGGTGGAAAGGTGTTGTTGTGAGACTAACACTTTTTGTTTTTTCATGGGGTGAAACTACAATTACTCTTGAAGATATGATGGTTTTGGAAGACTTCTCTGTTTTAGGTGATCTTGTTTTGTCCCCACTTCAATCTACTGTGTTGGTACAGATTCAAGAAAATCATGAAAAAGCACGAAGGTATCTCAATGGATTGATGGTGAATAGTCATACTATGTGGTTGAATTTTTTCATCAATAGTGGTAAGGATTATGAAGATGAAGCTTTCTGTACTGGAAAGTGAAGGCATTCATCCATGCACTTTGGTAATCAAAATAGTTGTAGTTTTGGAGTTCAAATGGTTAGGAAAGTCTTTTTATTTGGTTGGGTGCATGTCCAATTCTTTGGGTGAGATTATTTTATTAATCCACATCATAGTATGGGTAACATATGTTTGTGTTTTCTTGTTGCTATGAGGTTTGAACAAGAAGATCGGGTATCTGTGAATATGAATTCATAATATTTTTTTGTGTATATATGAGAGTTGTGAAAGCAAGATCGGATATAAGTAGTAGTACACCTATGACCTCACCAACTTTTGAAAATGTTTACCTGTTAAGTCCATAATGACATTCAAAAGTTATGGAACTACTATTATTTAAACAATTTTCCAGACTACAGTGATTCTTATAATTTTCATTTTATTTCCCAAAGGAAGTCAAAATGATTTTTGATCAAAGTACCTCCTCTAGATTCTTGAACCAAAGAAACTTTTTTCTCAAGTTCCTCACAGTGTTCTTTGATGTTTTAGCTCGCTTTCTAACATCGTGACACTTTATCCTACAAGTGAAGGAAAACATGAAATTTCTCATTTTAACATGATATTAATTAATTTAACAAACATACACAAAATGCCAACAAAATATTAGAAGAACTGATACTTCTTGTCCTCCAATTATCCTAAGTTCTTGGTGAAATGAGTATCAGTAGAATGTGAAAAAGATGAGTTTATTCATATCAACTTGTAGGGATATCAAAGGTAATTGGATACTAGTATAGCAAACTACTTGAAGGCTGAACTACCTGCTCTGCGATAGGGATTGCAATTAGCTCTAGCAAAGGGTCTGGCACCTTTGGAAATCAGCAAAGATTGCAAAGAAATCATCACCTTCATCATAGACAATCACCCATGTTATGAAAATCTTTTACATGATTGTAGGGATAACGGATCTACTAAGGTAGATGGGTAACCCCAATACGCATACCTACAGGGAAACCAACAAAGTGACAGATGCACAAGCGAGGGAGGGATCAAAATCATCAGAAGCTAACTCATTTTTGTGCTTGGAAGTTCCACCCTTGTTTGTCTTGGACAAATTAGACACAGACAAATAAGGAACTACTTTTGTTAGGATTACAAACCCTCCTTTTGTAATATTAATTATACTAGTTTACCCCCTCCCCGAACACCATTAGTGAGTTCTACCAATGCCACTCCTATGTATTGGCGCATATTATGAAATATAAGTTCCTTGTTTACCAGAATTTTTTTTGTAGGGATACACATAATATCCTGATCAGTTCAGAAAGATAGATCAAAATTTTTAGAACGAAAAGACAAATCTTCTGAAAAGGAGAATGCTGCCGGATAACATGATACCTCCATACTAATCAATAATACTTATCTCGAAATGTAATCTCACTTGAATCATTATTGAAGGTGTACCTACCAGGTAACTTCCACTTAGATGCAATAGAAGCGTTAAATTCGTGCTAAACTGATGAAACCAAGTTGTAAATGTTAATCTTCAGAAGAAACTCAGAATTAAATTTCATGGCAACATGAGATTCGATTATTTTCTTCCACCAAATTTGCATTTGTCACATTCTCCTCCAGAGGCATGTTAAAGAGTTAGACGATATCATATAAAATAGAAGTAAAATTGTACCTTTGAGGGAAAGTTTGAATAAATTTAATTCCTCAAGTTTCCTTTGATAATCCTTTTCAAATTTATCCAGCGCATAAAGCTCGTGATACAGTTCCTGAATAGAAATAAGGAGTCACACCCTCACCTTTGCATATAGAATAGACATTAACAATGTGAACCATTTCAATCCTTGTAGACAAAACATCATGTTATACCCCATTTTAACTCACTTCAAATAGTGTAACATATTGATGATTCCTAAATAATTAACTTAAGGAGTCGCCATCGAATTATTTTTTAAAGGTGAATGAGAACACCTAAATGTTTAACTAAGCAATACTAACATTAAATCCAATTAATGGTCTACTTAACTTATGCGATTCTAGGTAAGACTTCTAGTTATCCTAAAGGGAAGGGGTTAAGCATCCTTTAAGATTCGTTAAAAATGATTATCGTCCAAACATAGGTTAATTAATTTTAAAAAGCCAAATAAAGGTGCTAAAAGAATAAATAGTTGGAAAACTTATTTCAACCTTGAAATCAATAAGACATTTTAAACTTGGAAGCTCTTTTAGATTTAAATTTTAACTAAAGCTTAAAACTAATCATTTCCTTACAACAACTTTTAAAATAGTGTACGATATATTGGTGATTGTTGAATTATTTAACTTTAGGAGTCGCCACCTATTTATTTTAAGGTAAATTAGGACACCTGTTTTGCTAAAATAGTTAAATTAGTTCAATATTAAGGTCTACCTAACCTTAAATGATTCTAGGTAAGGGTTCTAATTTATCCCAAAAAGAAGATGTAAGACATCCTTTAAGATCCGTTAAAAAATGGTTAATCGGCCAAATTTAGGTTAGTTAATTAAAACTTAAAACATAATGCTAATAAAATTTGAAAAGCTAAGTAATAGAGTTGGAAAACATTTTAACTTTTGAAAAAAGAAAAAAAAAAACTCTTTTGCATTGGTAGCGAAATGGTGAAAAAGGGGTTATTTTCTTAAAACAATTAGATTAGTCCAAAATTCATTGCTAAGCAAGTGAAATAAAAAAAATTGTTGATTTTACTTGGGCGTTAGTTTTTTCTAAAAAAAACTTACAACATATTTTGAAAAGAGATAATTTTTTTTTTTAACTAAGTTGAAGACTTAAAGCTCTTTAAGACATAATTGTATTGAAACTTTTTTATGAAAAGTTTTGGTACAACAAACAAGAGGTTTAGAATTCATATCATGTATGTAGGAAACTATATCCAATATGTTTGCTATTTAACAGAGGAAGCAAATAGCTTATATCTGAACTTAAAATTAGCTATCAAATAGAGATACCAAATGCCATTAATTCATAACAACACTGACTTCGAATGAAGATTTACTCACGAAATGAAACTATTCTTTAATACATGACGGCCAAATCATGACAGGAATATAGCTTCAAGTGAACTAAGTAACATTAATGGCATGATGTGATTTTCTTAAGATGAGCATAATAGTATATCGGATAGATGGAAAATAGAAAAAAGAGAGGAGTATCACCTGTTGCGGAGTAGTGAACGAGGATAAGTCTGATGGTTACTCAAAACTCTTACTTAAACTCTCTTTATGAAATGATTCCGAGAAGAATAAAAAGAAAACCTATATTGCTAAAGAGTCAAATTGAGATTAAGAATACCATCCAGAGGGAATAAATCGAGCATAAAGCAGTGATTTCTTTAGGTGTAGAAAAGAGGAAAAGGCTTTGCCCCAAAACGAGTGCAAATGCAAGTATTTAAAGGGACGAACCAGGGCTTCTGGCTTAGCATTTGGGAGGGATAGCTTTTTCAATTTCAAATCCTCTGTTTGATGATTCTTACTCAGAAATCTCTAAAGTTTTTTGGCCTTTTGTTTACCGATTTAAAGAAAAAAAAATGTGAATGAGGAAGAGAAAGAGAGCGTCCGGATTTTTCGCAGAAGAGAGAGGTGAGGCTTGCACGAAAATGGAGAGTCTAAGCTCTGTCAATGGTGAAAGGAAGATGAATTTTCTCCATAAATGGAGGAAGAAGGAGCGGTACTGAACAAAGGGAAAAGATAAAACCTAATTTGGTTTTGGTTCTTTGAGATTTGGCTGATGAATAATACATGGGCCTATGTTTGGGCCAATTTCGGACAAATTTTAGTATAAAATGTGGGATGAACGTTGGTCTGTTTCCATTATTTTAGGCTTCTAACTTAATAACTAAAACAATATGCATGATATGATGACAATTACCAATATACAAAATTAAATTATAAAATATAGGTACAAAAAATGAACTTGTAATTAATTTATTAAGTGCGTAGCTTGAAAGAGGGTGACAATAAATCCAATGTTCAGGAAAAAGAGATAAATAAATAGTAATTTTGAAAATTTAAAATTTATATGTCACTCCTTGAGCTTGCACCCTGGACGTGGCCATCACTCGAGAACCATTGTTGGCCCCCCAAGAGAACCCTCATCCTGGCTGACTACAAGCAGAAGACTAACTCAAGCATACATAAGCATCAAATTGAAAGAAACGTTTAAGAACAATTTATTGAACCTCAAAACTTCACTTAATATACTGAGAATGAAGCATAAGTTCTAAAGAAAATCTTTGAATATGAAAGACTCTCCAAAATTATCTATCTATGAAGCCTCTAGTGTACAAAGATGAGAGTCGAGACAAGACCCACGACTCTTCAAGAGTACTACTATTAACAACTCACAAAACTGGAGTCCTCTGGAAGCAAGGAAGTCTCACTTAAAAGGTGACGAGTGGATGAAGTGATCTCAACAGACTCTTTTTGAGGATCCTAAGAACTTGTATCTGCATCATTAAAAGATGCAAGTGGAATAAGATAGGTACATTGAATGTACAGGTATGTAATATAGCTGTATAACAAATAATTGAATGAAAGAACTGCAATAGATATATATTCAACCGAATGTAAAGAAATAAAGAAGTGAAATCATTAATACTTTATCATAATTACTTACTTATCTCTGAACTCAACATATTAAGTGATATAATAAAAATACACTTTTAAATCTATTTGAGAGATTTTCTAACCAAATACCATCACTATGAGCTACATAATGATACAACGTCTCACCCACACTGCCAGAACTGTCATATATCATGCTGGGATATAAGATACCTCAACTAAGCAATAAGGATTTATCTAAAAAGTTTGATCCTGTACCCATGTTAGCAAGACATGGTTTATGAGGATTTGGAGTTGTTTGAACTCATCCTCACATTGGTGCTCAATACTACTCCCAATAATATATATATTCATGCTTAAATGTATAAAACATACTCTTTCTGAGGTTTGAGATATTGCTCAAACTATTCCCTTAAAAGAGGTATCTACTCTGAAAATCTCTGAACTCATTGCTCATTCAGAAAACAAGGTTTCTCTTTGCTCAATATAAAAATACTTTCTCTAGGTTGAGATAATTAATCAAAAGGTCCTCTTAATTAAGAGGTAACTACTCTATACTCAATTTTTCTAAAAACTCTTTTACTTTTCTCAAAATAATACTCTCTTTCTTCATGTAACAATGAAACATTTGGGAAATACTTAGTTCCCTTATATTCTTGCTCAAATCTTGGTTAAAACTTTTTCTCAAACTTCTCTTTACTTTCTCAAAAACTCAGTTTAAAACAAATATATGGGGATCAAAAGATTCTCAAAATTTATAATTACTCAAAATAGGGTTCATAGTGAAGTATAGATATGAACAAATCAAAACAAGGGTCTTAATAAAAATATAGTAAACTCAATACTCATAACTCAAGAACTTAGAACTCAACGATACTACTCATCTCAAGAATACTCGATTCATAGGGTTCATGCTGAAATATAGACATGAATGAATCAACTCATGAATTTTAATGCATAACATATAAAAATTCAATAATTAGGAATAAAATTTCAATAAGAATCAGAAACTCAAGAACTCAAAATCAACTCATCTCAATAATAGTCAAATCTAGGGATAGAACACTAGATTACTCTTTTACTGCTATGAAAGTAGATGTAGGGGGTAAGGACGAACTAGTCCAATACTATGATAGTCGTACATATATGAAATAACAAGTTTCTTGAAGAATCTTGAAAAAGAACTTGATCAAAAGTCTTGAAACCCTAGCTTAGAGGAAAACAATCAAGAAAACCTTTCTTGAGATTCTTGAATTAGTTTCTTGAAATCTTTATGGCCAAAATTATAATTTTCATTAATGATTCATAATTGTATGGAGAAATTTGAGTTGGAAAGAATGGAATTCTTGGAGAATGACTTACCTTGAAGAAGAATCTTGAAAAATATTGAAAGAATCTTGAATGAAAGTCTTCTACTTTGATTTTTCCTTAGGATTTTGCCTTAAGGTTTGAATGTTAGATTAAGAGATGAAAACCTGATTGGTTTGGGTCTTTAATTAGTCAAGAAATTCATTTAGGGTTTTCTTAGAGGTAAAAAGACAAAAACGACCCTTATTAATGTTTTCCGTCGGCTAATTTGTCACTACACTATATCAAATTATTAAAATGATCATAACTTTTTGCTAAAAATATGGATTTATGCAAAATTGGTGGTGTTGAAAAGAGGATTCAAATATCTTTAATTTGATAGTTTATGGGCCACGTACTTCTTTATATTCTAAGAGATATGATCATTTGAAATTAACCCAAGTAGAATCTTACATCAAAACTTAATCGATATTGTCACGACCCATGGTACACCCTAGACGTAACATGGCGTATAGGACCCCGAGAGACCCCATACAAGCCACTTAGCATTCATAACATAAGAAATAGAATAAGAAGATTTAAAAGAAAATTCAATATATCAAAGTTTCATAAAGCAAAGCGGAAGTCTAAACGCTTGTCTCATTAGCCATCTAGTACATAAGAATGAAATTAGGCCTAGCCCATACATCATATCCAAAACTGAAAGTAAGAAGGAAAATTGAAAATAGTGAAAATCTGTCCTCGAAGCATGAGGACTCACCAAAGCTCGAAATCTCTCAATCAACCTCTATCCACCACGAAACTGAGAATCTTGACTGTCGGACCCTACATTTAAGGAAATGTAGGCAAGAGTATGCATTAGTACAGAATATGTACCAAGTATGATAGGCATGCATATAAACATTTAAATCATGCTAAAATAGGACATTTCATGACATGCAATGATCAAGCTAAAACATGATACAAAAAGGGTTAGGAAATATAAGTCGTAAAACATGGTCAAAGCAAGCTAAAATCTTTAAGTTCTTTTAACACATGTGAGATACTTCTTAAAATAACCTTAGTCATTATTATTGTGGGAATTAAATTTAATTGACATAGAGACCATGTGAGCTATAACATGATCCCCCGGTGTCTCCCACACCGAAAAGGGTTGTCCTACTTGCCAAGGTAAGAACCACAAACTTCTAGCTACTGTGGATGCACTAGCTAATGTCTATCTAGACAATCCACCTATGTGGGCACATAGGTAAGGGGTAAGGAGATTTCTTCTAGAAACTTGACCTCTACTCACAAGAGAGCTTCCATCTCAGTAGCCTCTCGGTGCTAAGCATAAATCCCACGGAATAGTCATTTTCTTACTTGTCCTCATTATCCATGAAAGGGCATGTCATCTTGCCAATCCAAGCTAGTTCATAGTCATAAGTCATCTAGGGAATGGCATCATTCAATAACCAATCCAAGATAGGTTTCATTCGGACAACTCCTTATCTTTGATTCATTTAGGTGAGAAGACCTTTCAACCTTAGAATCCTTATTATGTGAGAAACCTTTCACAATCATACTTTCATGTGTATATGAGAAAATCCTTTCAACAACACAACAACAACATTATCATTGGTACTTCACTCTCAAAGCATCCTTAATACATTTACATAAATTTCATAAGAACATGCTTACTTTCATAAATTGTTCATTCATGATCCAAAACCCACATCATATCATCATAATTTTGAAAACATGGGAAGTACAGGGGTTCATGGGAAATCATCATAAAACCATAGAATTTCATCAATTCGTGCATAAGAGATCATAATTCCATCAATTAAATAAAAAATTGAGAGAACCCATAATATAGAAGAAAACCCTAACTCAATTGGGAATTTCTAACTTTGAAAATAGGGGAATTTGGGAACTCCATGAATGGAAGGAATCCATGGATGAAAACTATCATACCTCAATGTCAAAAGCTTCCCTTCAATGGTGGAATTGGAGACTTGCCATGAAGCCCTAGGTTGAACCCTTCTTCTTCAAGTTTGTAGAGAGAAATATTTTATGGCTTTGTATGAGTTTTTGAACTCGGTATGGTCATTATGATTTTTTGGTAATGTCGTTTGGTTTGACTAATGCTCCGGCGACATTTATGGATTTGATGAATAGGGTGTTTAGACAGTACCTGGACATATTTGTGATTGTGTTCATTAATGATATATTGATCTATTCGAGAAGTGAAGATGAGCATATCGATCATTTAAGGATTGTGTTGCAAATTCTCAAAGACTAATTAATTTTTGCAAAGTTTAGCAAGTGTGAGTTTTGGCTAAGGTTCGTAGCTTTTCTTGGTCACATTGTTTCAAGTAAGGGTATTGAGGTAGATCCTAAGAAGATGGATGCAGTCAAGAGTTGGCCCAGACCTCTATCCCCTTCAGATATTAGAAGTTTCTTGGGTTTAACTGGTTACTACAGAAGGTTTGTTGAGGGGTTTTCTTCGACTTCCTCTCCATTGACAACCTTGACTCAAAAGAAGGCTAAGTTCATATGGTCCTAATAATGTAAGAAGAGCTTTCCGGAATTGAAGGATAGACTTACTTCCGCTCTGGTGTTAACCTTACCAGAATGGACTGATGGTTTCGTTGTTTATTGTGATGCCTCGAGAATTGGGTTAGGATGTGTACTTATGAAAAATGGGAAAGTCGTTGCCTATGCTTCAAGGCAACTTGAGGTTCATGAAAATAATTATCCTACCCATGACCTTGAACTAGCGGCAATTGTTTTTGCCTTAAAAAATTGGAGGCACTATTTGTATGGAGTTTATGTCGATGTTTCACCGACCAAAAGAGTTTACAATATGTGTTTAATCATAAGGATCTAAATCTTCACCAAAGAAGATGCCATGAGTTATTGAAAGATTATGATATGAGTGTTCTATATCACCCCGGTAAAGCGAATGTGGTGGTGAATGCCCTTAGTCGGTTATCTATGGGTAGTGTTGCTCATATTGAAGAAGATAACAATGAGTTGGTTTGAGATGTTCATAGATTGGCCCGATTGGGTGTTCAATTAGTCGACTCTACCAAGGATGGCGTTATCATTCACAACAACTTAGAATCATCTCTTTTGGCGGATGTGAAAGCCAAGCAAGGTCTTGATCTAATTTTGGTTGAATTGAAGGAAGTGGTGCTTAAGAAATCCGTTAAGACTTTCTCCTTAGGGGGAGATGGTGTGCTTAGATATCGAGGTCGTTTGTGTGTTCGTAATGTTGATGATTTGAGGGAACATATCTTGATAGAAGCCCATAGTTCTAGGTATTCCATTCACCCGGGAGCCACCAAGATGTACCGTGATTTGTGGGAGATCTATTAGTGGAATGGGATGAAGAAATATATTGTAGAATTTGTGGCCATGTATCCTAATTGTGAATAAGTGAAAGTTGAGCATTAGAAACCGGGAGGTTTATCCCGAGACATTAGCATTCCTACTTGGAAGTGGAAAGTTGTGAATATGGACTTTATTGTTGGTTTGCCTCACACCCGGCGACAACATGACTCAATTTTGGTTGTAGTAGATCGAATGACGAAATCAACTAATTTTATTCCCGTCAAGATTTCTTATTCGGCCAAGGATTATGCTAAGTTGTATTTGAGGGAAATGGTAAAGTTGCATGGAGTGCCTTTATCCATTATCTCTGATCGTGGTACTTAATTCACTTCTGAGTTTTGGAAATTTTTCCACAAGGGTCTTGGTACTTGTGTAAAGCTTAGTGCGTATAACACCCCATATCCGAAAACAGACCTTAGTGCAGATTTCCAGAAGTTGCAGGTGAAACCCACGATTGCCACCCACGAACCATAGGGTGATCCACGGCCCGTGCTAGTGGTCCGTGGTTCGCAACTGCAACCCTCTCCTCAGAAACCCCTAGAATTTCCTCTAAGGGTCAACCCACAGCTGGACCGACGGTCTGTAGCCAGGCCACAGTCCGTGGATCAGACCCTAGGAAACCAGTAGCCTCTCCCCAGAACTCCAGAGAAAAAATGGCTAAGTCCTGAACCACACCGAGACCTACGGACTGTACGTCAGACCACTGTCCGTGGCCGTAGGTCGGACCCCCCAAAATCCAGCTCCAGTCAAGATTGACAGTTCACCAGCACAGACCGTCAGTCCATCGATGATCGCTCAGTGCCGTTCTCAGTCACTCCGACATCAATTAAGTCAGGGGTTTTTTGGTCGTTTCCTTTTCCGTTGGACCCCTAAACTACGTCGTTTTAACCCTAAACTACGTGGTTTTGGTCAGTTTTAGCCTAGAAACATAACTAGAACTTACCTAAAGGTTCCTTTCACCTATTAGGTCCCTATAATTCAGTCAGATTATTGATTCCCTACTATTAACTAGACCTAGGGTTTCTAGAACCTCAACAGATTATCATGAATTAGTTATTTAAATGTTCCAAATCAGATTATCATGTGATTACTTGGTTTCTAGCATAAATTTCAGCACCCTAGCTATGTAGTTCTTTAGTTCTTGAATTACACATACTAGGTCAGATATTTCAGTATTTCAGATATAAATGCTTCAGTTTTGAATGTGTCATTATCAGTATATTAATGTGCATTCTCAGTTTGCATGTCAGTTTTGAGCTATCTAGTATATTACAAAAATTCAGTCATAATGTGTTAATCATTTAATCTATTGGGAGTAGCATAATACCGAGTTGGACTAGGGTCAGTCACCCATGTAGTCCCAGAACTACGAGCCACGTAAGTTGTAATTCCCCTCTGTAGGCGTCATTTAGTGATCACGCTAATCATGCTTTTATATCTGTGGCAGGGTATATTGGGTCCTCTCGATGGGGCATATATATCAGACTCCACATTTAGCTCATGTGGTTTTATTATCGGTTATTAGTAGCTCCCACAGTTCAGTCAAACTCCATTGCATTGACCACATTTCAATACAGTTAGTATTCAATCTTAGCATGTTATAAATTTGGTCATTGCATCCAGTTAGCTCAGTATTCAGTATCTATATTATGTTTAGATCGTATCCTTGCTTTATTGCTTGTTCAGTTATATTTTTATTTCAGCCTTACTCTATCCTGCATGCTCAGTACCTTTCAAGTACTGACGCATACTATGCGCTACGTCTTTTCGTTATGTAGGTCCTGGTTCTCAGTATCGAGATCACGCTTAGATCGGTTCCTGATCTCCAGTTCAGCAGTACCAGTGGTGAGTCCTTAATCTTCGAGGACAATAGTCATGTTATCTTTCCAATATTTTTGTCTTTTAGTTTTAGTTTTTCAAACTTAGCTGGGGCATGTCCCAGCACTTCTAGTTAGTTAGAGGCTATTTTCAGACATAGTTAGATTCAACTTAGTACTTGAGTTTGATGTTTCCTTTGTATTAAACTCTCAGATTTCATATATTCAGTTTTTGTATATGGGTATTCCCCATCATTTTAGATTTACTTCATGATTATCTTCTTCATCAGTTATTATTATTCTTAGTATGCTCATGTCATACCAGCACGGTTAGCTTGGGGTCACTTGTGATCCTAAGTCTGGTGTCCTCGTCCAGTGGGTAGCATCAGGGTGTGACAAACTTGTTATCAGAGCCCTAGGTTTAATTGTCCTAGGATGTTTGAAAAGCCGCACTAGGTAGAGTCCTTTTCATGGGTGTGTAGTGCGCACCACATCTAATGAGAGGGAGGCTATAAAGTGTGTTAGGAAAAATCTTTATTTTATTGTTACTCTTATTGTGCGTAGGGTATGATCTAATTCCTCGTTCTAACTCGACATTCTACGTTTCAGATCATGCCTCCTCGTAGAGCTAATGCCAGGAACGCAAACGTAGTTCCTCTAGTCCCAGATCAAGAAGTTTTGAATGCAGAGTTCCGGAACGCCATTCAGATGTTGGCTCAGAGTGTGGCCAACCAGAACAATCAGCGAGTTCCAGGTCAGGCAGATGCTAATGTTGGGTCAGCTGTATCCAGAGTGCGAGATTTTGTTAGGATGGATCTGCCAGAGTTCTTAGGATCGCAGATTGGTAAGGATCCCCAAAACTTCATTGATCAGGTCAAGAAGATCTTTGAAGTGATGCAGGTAACTGGGAATGATCGGGTTGAGTTTGCATCGTACCAACTTAAGGATGTGGCTCATATATGGTATACTCAGTGGAAAGAGAACAGGGGTACAAATGCAGCTCCTATCACTTGGGATTGCTCTAGTGAGACCTTTTGGAATAGGATTTTCCCAAGAGAGCTAAGGGAGGCAAAAACTTAGGAATTTATGAACTTAAGAAAAGGTAGCATGATCGTCCAAGAGTATGGGATCAAGTTTACCCAACTATCCAGGTATGCTCCTCACATGGTTGCTGATTCCAGGGCCCAAATGAACAAGTTTCCGTATGGAGTGACAGAATTGGTGAAAACAGAGTGTAGGAATAGCATGTTACTGGAAGACATGAACATCTCTAGGCTCATGACTCATGCTCAGCAGGTTAAGGGAGATAGGCTTAGGGAACAGGCTAAGGAGAACAGGAAGGCTAGGACTGGGAACTATGAGTATTCTCAACAAAAATTGGGTGGTGGAAATCGCTTGCAGGGTCAGCAAAAATTTTCAGCTCCAGCACCTTCATCAACTAGTGTTCTGTCCTCCAAGTTCAAACAAGATCAGAAAGGTAGGGCAGCAGGTTCTAAGTCTCAGGGAAGTGTTTCAGGCACCGAAACCTACCCAACGTGCCCTAAGTGTGGTAAGAACCATCCAGGCGAGTGTGTTGCATGAAAAGAAGGATGCTTTGGGTGTGGTCAGTCTGGTAACAGGGTGATGGATTGTCCTTCTAAACAGGGTCAATGGGGCAATGCTAATAAAGCTCAGTCTACAACATCAGCAGCACCAACAAGTCGCTCGACTCAGCAGGGTAACACATCTGGTATAGGTGGCGGACAATGCCAAAACAGGCTCTATGCTCTTCAGGCTCGCCAGGATCAGGAAGATTCTCCTGATGTAGTCACTGGTATGTTACGAGTCTTTAATTTCGATGTTTATGCTTGTTAGATCCAGGGGTTACTTTTTCCTTTGTAACTCCCTATATAACAGTTAAGTTTGATGTTAGTCCAGAAACTCTCTCAGAACCCTTCTCAGTCTCTACTCCAGTCGGTGACCCAGTTATAGCTAGACGGGTATACAAAAATTCCACTGTCACAGTCTCCAAGAAAGTCACCTCAACAAATCTTGTAGAGTTAGAATTGGTAGACTTCCATGTCATTTTAGGCATGGATTGGTTACATTCCTGTTATGCCTAAGTCGATTGTAGAACTGGCATTGTTCGTTTTTAGTTTCCAGACTAACCAATATTTGAATGGAAGGGTAGTAGCTTAGCACCTATGGGTCGATTCATTTCTTACCTTAAGGCAAAAAAAAAAGATCTCTGAGGGTTGTATCTATCATCTAGTTCGGGTTAAGGATTCAAGCTCTCAAACCTCAACTATTGAGTCAGTTCCCGTAGTCAATGAGTTCCAGAAGTGTTCCTAGAAGATTTTCCCGGAGTTCCTCCCGAAAGGGAAATCGACTTTGGAATTGATCTTCTTCCAAATACCCAGCCTATCTCTATTCCTCCTTATAGAATGGCTCCAGCTGAGTGTAAGGAATTGAAAGAGCAGTTGAAAGACCTTCTAGATAAGTGCTTCATCAGACCTAGTATTTTGCTGTGGGGTGCGCCAGTATTGTTCGTGAAGAAGAAATATGGTTCTCTCTGAATATGCATTGACTATAGGCAGTTGAATAAGGTTACAATCAAGAATAAGTATCCCATTCCTAGGATTGATGACTTGTTTGACCAACCTCAGGGTGCCAGTCATTTATAAAAGATAGACTTCAGATCGGGTTATCATCAGCTCAAAGTCAGAGATAGTGACATTCCGAAGACAACCTTCAGAACTTGGTATGGTCATTATGAATTTGTTGTTATGTCATTTGGACTAACCAATGCTCCTGCAGCTTTCATGGATTTGATGAATAGAGTATTCAAGCAGTACTTGGACTTGTTCGTTATCGTCTGTATTGATGATATCCTCATTTACTCTAGGAATGAGGAAGAACATGTGAATTATTTGAGGGTTGTTCTACAAACTCTCAAAGATCACTAGTTATTCGCTAAGTTTAGCAAATGTGAGTTTTGGTTGCAATCTATCGCTTTCCTGGGGCATATTGTATCTAGTGAAGGGATCCGAGTGGATTCTCAGAAGATAGAAGCAGTGAAACAATCGCCCAGACCTACCTCTCTTACAAATATCAGAAGTTTCTTGGGTTTGGCAGGTTACTACAGAAGGTTTGAGGAAGGACTTTCATCCATAGCCTCACCATTGACTAAGTTGACTCAGAAAAAGGTTAAAGTTTCAATGGTCAGACGATTGTGAGAAGAGCTTTGCAGAACTGAAAAATAGGTTGACCACAACTCCCGTTTTGACTCCACTAGAGGGTTCAGACGGTTATGTTATCTATTGTGATGCATCCATAGTCGGCCTAGGTTGTGTGTTGATGCAGCGAGGTATGGTTATAGCTTATGCTTCTAGATAACTTAAGGTGCATGAGAAGAACTACTAGACTCATGACCTCGAGCTTGCAGCAGTGGTGTTTGCACTTATGAGTTGGAGACATTACTTGTATGGTGTTCACGTGGATGTATTCACAGACCATAAGAGCCTTCAATATGTGTTCACCCAGAAAGAGTTAAATCTTCACCAGAGGAGATGGCTTGAGTTCCTTAAGGATTATGATATGAGTATGCATTACCATCCTGGTAAGGCCAATGTAGTAGCAGATGCTCTTAGCAGACTATCTATGGGTAGTGTGGCACATGTTGAAGAAGAAAGAAAAGAACTAGAAAAAGATGTTCACAGACTTGCTCGCTTAGGAGTTCGTCTTATGAGCATATTAGATGGTGGTGTAACAGTTTAGAATGGGTCAAAATTTTCTTTGGTAGTGGTAATGAACGAGAAGAAAGACAGTGATACGATATTGCTTCAACTAAATGGTGCAGTCCATCAACAGAGAATTGAGGTTTTATCCCAAGGGGGAGATGGTGTGCTTCGCTATTAGGGTCGATTATGTGTTCCTGAGGTGGGCAAGTTGAAACAAAAGATTTTGGCAGAAGCCCATAACTCAAGATATCCTATTCATCCAGGCGCCACTAAGATGTACCGTGATTTGCGGGAAGTCTTTTGGTGGAATGGCATGAAAATAGATATAGCAGATTTTGTGGCTAAGTGCCCCAATTGCCAGCAAGTTAAGGTGAAACATCAGAAACCAGGAGGTATGACTCAAGAGATCGACATTCCTACTTGGAAGTGGGAAGTGATCAACATGAATTTCATAACAGGATTACCTCGTACTCGCACACAACATGACTCCATTTGGGTGATAGTTGACAGAGTCACTAAGTCTTCTCATTTTTTGGCGGTCAAGACTACAAATTCGGCAGAGGACTACGCCAAGCTTTACATTAATGAGATAGTCAGGTTGCATGGGGTTCTTTTGTCTATCATCTCAGATAGAGGTCCTCAGTTTACCTTTCATTTTTGGAAGTCATTTCAGAAAGGTCTTGGTACTTAGGTTAACCTTAGCACAACATTTCATCCACAGATGGATGGTCAGGTAGAGCATACCATTCAGACCTTAGAGGACATGTTGAGAGCTTGTGTGATTGACTTCAAGGGTAGTTGGAATGATCACCTTCCTCTTATTGAGTTCACTTACAACAATAGTTACCATTCCCATATTCAGATAGCCCCTTATGAGGCATTGTATGGGCATTGATGTAGATCTCTAGTTGGTTGGTTCGAAGTAGGTGAAGTAGCCTTGATAGGACCAGATTCAGTCCATGATGCCATGGAGAAAGTGCAACTCATTAAGGATAGACTTAATACAGCCCAGAGTCGCCAGAAGTCTTATGCAGATGTAAGGAGAAGGGAACTAGAGTTCCAAATTGATGAGTGGGTTTTCCTGAAAGTGTCACCTATGAAATGGGTGATGAGATTTGGAAAGAAAGGGAAGCTCAGTCCTAGATATGTAAGCCCTTACAAGATTCTGAAGAGGATTGGTAAAGTGGCTTATGAGTTAGAGTTGCGAGCAGAACTAGCAGCAATGCATCCGGTTTTTTACCTCTCACTTTTGAAGAAATGTGTGGGTGATCCAGCATCTGTAGTACCATTAGAGAGTGTAGCTGTGAAGGATAGTCTCACTTATACGGATGTACCAGTTGAGATTCTTGATCGTTAGGTTAGAAGGTTGAGAAACAAAGAAGTTGCTTCAGTCAAGGTTTTGTGGAGGAGTCAGTTCGTAGATGGAGCTACTTGGGAAGCAGAAGCAGCCATGAAGGCCAAGTATCCTCACCTCTTTCCTTTCGATTCAACTACAACTTGAGGAAATAGTTGCTCTTCAGGTTTTAAGTTATTTATGCGCAGATTCAGTCTTAGTAGCATGTTCCTTCAGTTATACTTGCATTTTCAGCGTATTTGCATGATTTTTGTAACTCAGTTCAGTCAGAAATCAGTCTTAGTGTTTAGTGGTAGGGTTTGCAGCTCTTTCCCTCCCTATTTAGCTAGTTAGTCTCCATTCGAGGACAAATGTTCCCAAGGGGGAGATAATGTAATACCCCATATCTGAAAACAGACCTTAGTGTAGATTTCCAAAAGTTGCAGGTGCAACCCACGGTTGCCACCCACGGACCGTAGGATAACCCATGGCCCATGTTGGTGGTTCGTGGTTCGCAACTGCGACCCTCTCTTCAGAAACCCCCAGAATTTCCTCTAAAGGTTGACCCACGCCCGGATCTATGGTCCGTAGGCCAGGCCACGATCCATGGATCAGACCCCACGAAACTAGTAGTCTCTACCCAGAATCCCAGAGAAAAATTGGCTAAGTCCTGACCCACGCCGGGACCTACGGACCATAGGTCAGACCATGATCCGTGGTCCAGGGCTGTAGGTCGGACCCCCCAAAATCCAGCTCCAGTCGTGACTGACGGTTCACCAGCATGGACCTTCAGTCTATCGACGGTCCGTCGGTCACTCCGACAGCAGTTAAGTCGGGAGTTTTTTGGTCCTTTCATTTTCCGTTAGACCCTTAAACTACGTCGTTTTAACCCTAAACTATGTGGTTTTGGTGAGTTTTAGCCTAGAAACATAACTAGAACTTACCTAAGTTAAGTCATTCTTCAGAGCTTAGAAAAATTAGAATGCTAAGAGGAGAAAGAAGTCAAGAACCCTAGTTCAAGAACGTAACAAGATCCCATTAGTTCCTGCCCCGAAATTGAAAGATTTCTCAGTGGAATTCGTCACCAGGTATGTGGGATTTCACTAGTGGGTTCCTTTTTCCCATTAGGTCCCTATAATTCAGTCAGATTCTTTATTCCCTACTATTAACTAGACCTAGGGTTTCTAGAATTTCAGTAGATTATCATGAATTAATTATTTAAATGTTCCAAATCAGATTATCATGTGATTACTTGGTTTCTAGCATAAATTTCAGACTCTTAGCTATGTAGTTTTTTAGTTCTTGAATTACAAATACTAGGTCAGATATTTCAGTATTTCAGATATACATGCCTCAGTTTTGAATGTGTCATTATCAGTATATTAATGTGCATTCTCAATTTGCAAGTCATTTTTGAGCTATCTAGTATATTACAGAAATTTAGTGATAATGTGTTAATCATTTAATCTATTGGGAGTAGCATAATACCGAGTTGGACTAGGATCAGTCACCCATGTAGTCCCAGAACTATGAGCCACGTAAGTTGTAATTCCCCTCTGTAGGCGTCATTTAGTGATCACACCAATCATGCTTTTATATCTGTGGCAGGGTATATTGGGTCCTCTCGATGGGGCGTATATATCAGACTCCACATTTGGCTTATATGGTTTTATTATCGGTTATTAGTAGCTCCCACAGTTCAGTCAAACTCCATTGCATTGACCACATTTCAATACAGTTAGTATTCAGTCTTAGCATGTTATAAATTTGGTCATTGCATCCAGTTAGCTCAGTATTCAGTATCTATATTATGTTCAGATCGTATCCTTGCTTTATTGCTTGTTCAGTTATATGTTTATTTCAGCCTTACTCTATCATGCATGCTCAATACCTTTCAAGTACTGACGCATACTCTGCGCTACATCTTCTCATGATCGGTTCCCGATCTCCAAATCACGCTTAGATCGGTTCCCGATCTCCAGTTTAGCAGCATCAGTGGTGAGTCCTCATTCTTCGAGGACAATAGTCATGTTATCTTTCCAATATTTCGGGCTTTTAGTTTCAGTTTTGCTAGACTTAGCTGGGGGATGTCCCAGCACTTCTAGTTAGTTAGAGGCTATTTTCAGACATAATTAGATTCAACTTAGTACTTGAGTTTGATATTTCCTTTGTATTAAACTCTCAAATTTCAAATAATCAGTTTTTGTATATGGGTATTCCCCATCATTTCTGATTTACTTCATGATTAGCTTCCGCATAATTTATTATTATTCTTAGTATGCTCATGTCATGCCAACAGGGTTAGCTTGGGGTCACTTGTGATCCTAGGTCCCGTGTCCGTGTCTAGGGGATAACTTCGAGGCGTGACAGTACGACCTTTCATCCCCAAACTAATGGGCAAGTGGAGCATACTATTCAAACATTGGAAGATATGGTAAAATCTTGTGCGATTGATTTCAATGGTAATTGGGATGATCACTTGCATTTGCTTCAGTTTGCCTATAACAACAGTTATCACTTAAGTATAGGTATGGCTCCATTTCAGGCATTGTATGGTAGGACGTGTAGATCTCCTATAGGTTGGTTTGAGATGGGTGAGGTGGCCATAATAGGTCCCGAGTTAGTACATGAGGCCATGGAAAAAGTTTGACTTATTAGAGAAAGGTTGAAAATGGCTCAAAGTCGGCAAAAGTCATATGCCGATGTTAGGAGAAAAGATCTTGAGTTTGACGTTCATGATTGGGTTTACTTGAAAATTTCACCCATGTAGGGTGTAATGAGGTTTGGTAAGAAAGGGAAGTTTAGTCTCTGATATGTAGGCCTATATTAGATTTTGAGGCGTGTTGGTAAGGTTTCGTATGAACTAGATCTGCCTAATGAGTTGGCATTGGTGCAATCGGTTTTCCATGTATCTATGTTGAAGAAATGTTTTGGTGATCCGACATCAATAGTTCCCTTAGAAGGTTTGGGATTTAAGGAGAATCTTTCCTATGAAAAAGTTCCAGTTGAGATTTTAGACCGGCAAGTCAAGAAGTTGAGAAATAAAGAAGTTGCTTCCGTGAAAGTGTTGTGGAAGAATCATTTAGTTGAGGGTGCTACTTGGGAGGCCGAGGCTGATATGATTTCCCGATATCCTCATCTCTTTCTTTTTACCCCTATTCTAGCTTTAGGTAATGAGTTCCTCACGGTTTGCTCTCTTAGTGTCATGTGTCTTTGACATTTCCATGATTTTCTCATTTATGCATGTTCATGAAAAAGTGTAAGTTTTGAAAAAATGAGATTACTTAATTTATTTCTACGTGTTTATGTGCATTTGATTATGAGTTGCATATAGACTTTATGATATGATGTTTGAACATTCTTAGCTTGGAGTTGACGATTCCTTCTCGGATATGTGTATTTTTGTAATTGCATGCATGTTGGGCTGCTAGGTCTAGTTCCTATCTTCCCTATGATGTATTGAATATATTCTAGCTTAGAGTCAAGGTTCCTCCTTGGTTGTGTGCATTTAGATGAAGTTGCATGCATGATGGGTTGCTAGTTTGGAGTCCTTTTCTTTTTATGATGTCTTGAATCTCATTCGATGATGAATGATCCTAAGGGGGAGATAATGCAACACCTCAGATTCGAGAAAGGGCCAAATATAGAGTTTTTAGGATTTTCTGGTGCCATTTGATGGAGGTCAGCCACGACTCATGGACTGAGCCACGGACTTGGGTCTGGTTTGTGGATTCGCCACCCAACAAGGCCCAAAGGACCATGAACCCAGCCTGGACCAACTGACAAACATTAGAACATTGGGTCCACGGTCCGTGGATCATGGCCTCAAATCCATTTTCTAATGTCCAATGACGGATGTGCAGGATGGACCGTCGGTTAAACCACGGTCCGTCAGTCTGAGGCGTCGTTAGGGGGTGACAGTTATTTCTTAGGGGAAGTTGGGTCTTTTCCTAATTACTCTAGCCTAATACTATGTTGTCTTACCCTTCACCAAAATCCATATATAAGTGATTTTTTAACCCCAAATTAATCCATTCACTTCATTCTCTTCAAACTCACCAAAACAAGTTGAGTATTTCTCTCCAAAAGATATTTATCTCTCTAGAAGATTGAAGAAGAAGATTCAAGATAGGGTTCAAGATCAAGCCTTCATTCTTCAATTTCTTTTGGGCTTTGATAGTAAGGTATGATAGTTTTAATCCATGGATTCCTTCCATTCATGGAGTTTCCAAATTCTCCTATTTTCAAAGATAGAAATCCCCAATTAAGTTAGGGTTTTCTTCAATTCCCATGGGATCTCTTGATTATTGATTTAAATTATTGAATTATGATCTCTTATGCATGAATTGATGAAATACTAAGATTTTATGATAATTCCCCTACGAACCCATGTAATCCCCATGTTTTCCAAGTTATGGGCATTTAATGTGGGTCTTGCATTATGAAAGAAGAGTTTTATGAAATCAAACATGAAATGATAGAATTATATGAATTTATGATGAATTTCTATGAACCCATGCATAAATCATGTTTTCTAGAAGTTGGGTTCTTATGAAAATTTTGTAAATGTTTTAAGGATGCTTTGTGATTGAAGTATCAATGATGATGTTGTTGTGTTGTTGAAAGGATTTTTCATATACACCTAAATGAATCAAAGATTAAGAGCTATCCTAATGAAACTTAGCTTGGATTGGTTATTGAATTATACCTTTCCATGGATGACTTATGACTTAACTTTGATTGGCAAGATGACGTGCCTTCCATGGATAATAAGAATAAGTAATAATATGGCTATTCCGTGGGATTTATTCTCAGCACCGAGAGGATATTGAGATGAAAGCTCTCTTATTAGTAGAGGCTGGGTTTCTAAAATTAATCTCCTTATCTCTTATCTATGTGCCCCCATAGGATGATTGTCTAGATACACATTAGCTAGTGGATCCACCTAATCTAGAAGTTCATGGTCCTTACCTTGGCAAGTAGGACACCCCTTTTCGGTGTGGGAGACACCGGGGGATCATGTTATAACTCACATGGTCTCTATGTCGTATAAGGATACTTCCCACAATAATAATGAACTAAGGTTACTTCAAGAAGTATCTCATATGTGTTCAAAGGTTTTAAAGATGTTAGCTTTCATTGCCCATGTTTTAGGACTTACGATTTCTAATCCTTTTATATCATGTTTTAACTTGGTCATTGCATGCCATGAAATGTCCTATTTTAGAATGATTTAAATGTTTTATGCATGCTATCATACTTGGTATATATTTCATACTAACTCATACTCTTGCCTACAATTTCCCTAAATGTAGGGTCTGACAGAAAGGGTTCTCAGTTTCGTGGCTAGAGGTTGATTTGAGAGATTCCGAGCTTTGGTGAGTCATCATGCTTCAAGGACGAATTTTCATTGTTTTAGTTTTTTCTTCTTATTTTCAGTTATAGACATGATGTATGAGCTAGGCCCAATTTCATTCTATTGTATTAGATGGCTATTGAGACACAATGTTTAGACTTCCGCTTTACTTTTATAAACATTGGACTTGAAATATTGTTTTTATTTTCTTTTGTTCTATTTCTTATGTTATGAATGCTAAATGGCTTGTATGAGGGTGTACCTCTGGGTCGTGACAATCTTGAACTATTTTCTAAACCTAAGAATGACTCTTGGTCGTGAGGAAACTACTAGTTACAAGAGGGCTTATCATGCAACAACAAAGCCTCACTAGAGATCTTACCAAGCGGTTGCACACTATGATAGGGCCAAAGGGATTCTTTATAAAAAAAAGATGTACATAACTCTAATACCTCAACATCCTAGATAGATGGAAGTTTATTACTCTTCAAACAAGTATACATCCAAGACATAGATTTCATCTCTGGTTAACCGTGCAACAATGGCTTACAACTGTGGAAAAAATTCTGTAATTTGGCACGTGCCACAAGATTGTGTGTTTTGTGGGCAAGAAATAGAGACTTTTAAGAATATATTTTTTGATTGTAGTAGCACTAAAAAACTATGGAGCATGATATGCTATTGACTGGTGTAACACGACGAATATAGAAAAGGAAAATATATTCGTTTCGCAGCCATTCGAAGAAGTAGATTGAGGACGCTGAATGACTCGGCGATCAGCCTCGAATTGAGAGTGAAGCATATGTTATGAATTGTTAATTATTGATATAATTGTTTTGAAATGGATTATTCTCACATTTTATGTATGAATGTGAAATGTTTTCTCACATTGAATGATTCTAGGTTGAAAGGATTGCTGACCTAAAATTAATCTATGCTAAAGACTAAGAAATTGATGAGGCTAGAGGCGATTACCCTTGACCCCTAAGTGATAAGGATATGAGGCGATTACCCATACTTCTTAGAATAGGATAAGAGGCAATTACCCTTATTCCTTTAAGTTGAACAAGAGGCGACTACCCACGTTCCTATAATGTGAATTGGACTAGAGGCGAGTACCCATGATCCTTTATAGAAAGACAAGAGGAGAGTACCCTTGTCACATGATGTTAGACATAGATGTTACTACCCATGGTCCTATGTAAAGGGACTAGAGGTGACTACCCATGATCCCATAGTAAGTTGGACAAGAGGCATATGTAATGCAATAGACGAGTACCCATGAGCCTTTATAGAAAGAAGAAAGGCGATTCTCCATGTCTATAAAAGATAAGCTAGAACATGTTATGATAGGTGATGAGCTTGGATGATTGCTTGAGTTTGCCTTTTATAATGAGTAAGACTAGTGGCGGATTACCCATGTCTTGGCTAAGTATGAATTGAGGTTACTTCATGAAGTATTCCTTATATGTTGAAATGATCTATTATATGCATTGAATATGCCTTATGACTTATGTTGTCTAACTCTTATGTTTATTTGATGTTTATGCAAGGTATCATATTTAATGCTTTTTTGTATTAACGCATACTCTTGCCTACATTTCTTATCCAAATGTAGAGTCCAACATTCCCGAATCTCATCCCCGGGGTTAGGATCTATAGTAGAGACAAAGTTGAAGATTGGTGAGTCCACATAGCATTCGAGGATTTGGCCGCCATTTCCGTATGTTCTTTTCATTTTAGTTTTGAACATTGTTATCTGGGATATGTTCCAAGATTTTATTGTATTAGATGGATTTTGAGACAAGTGTATGAGACTTCCGCTTCATTTTATAAAGACTTTTATATTGTTGAAATGTTTTTAATCTCGTCAATTTCTATTATCTTAACTATGAAAGCTAAGTGGCTTATGTGAGGCATCTCGGGGTCTTGTATGTCATGTAACAGAGTCTTGTTCATGAGTGTGAAGTGCGACACATTTATGAATGAGAGGCTACAAGATTTTTAGGAAAATTCTCTTCTTCATTACTCTAAGTCGTGCGATAGAGCTTAAATCTATAAAGTCTCTCTCTTAATCCTTACTCGATGGTCTACATGATATGACCACTCGAAGGGCTTATGCTAGAAGGACTGAGGGAGAAGATGTTGGTCAAGGAGTTCCTCCTCAAGCTCCGGTTGACCCTTTGGCCGAGCAAGTGACTAATGCAAAGTTTAGGACTACTTTTCAAGTGTTGGCTCAAGACGTGACTGCCCAATCCAATAGGGAGGTGATGTCTTCCGTGAACCCAAATGTGGGTACGAAGGCATCTAGAGTGAGGGACTTCACTAGGATGAATCCTCCAGAATTTTGTGGTTCTTAGGTTAAGGAAGATTCTCAAGAGTTCATTGATGAGGTTTATAAGGTGCTGTCTATTATGGGAGTGACTAATGTTTGCGTAATTAACGACACAACTTCCGATGCAAGTGTCTACGATCGTGCAATAATATAATAATCCAACCAAGGGAGTGGTTTTGAGAATTAATAGAAAAATAAAATTCCGTTCTAACTAGTCGTAGCTAAAGACATTAACGATTAAAAACATTGTAAGTTAAAGGGGGACACAAAAGTGTCAAATATCTATTTGGGGTTTTTGTCACA
>JAJOOF010015094.1:0-14227 GCA_029582545.1 Solanum lignicaule
AGGATCACCATGTCTCAAGCCCCTAGTCGATTTGAAGAAACCGTGTCTTTCACCATTCACAATAACAGAGTACCAGTTATTAGAAAGGTAATTATAGATAATATCAACCCAAATTTCAGCAAAACCCATTTTTCGAAGAGCTAAACATAAGAAGGTCCAAGAAACTCTATCATAAGCTTTAGTTATATCTAGTTTCATGACAACATTACCTCCTCTACTTGGTTTGTTGATATCCTTGATGATCTCTTGGGCAAGCAGAATGTTCTCAGTGATAGCCCTACCCTTGATAAAACCACTTTGATTCCTAGAAATAATCTTAGGAGAACCGTGGCTAAGCTGGAGTTGAGAATTTTCGAAATGGTTTTACTGGAGACATTACACAAACTGATAGGTCTTAGGTCAGAAAAACTTTGAGGGTGATCAATTTTGGGAATCATGATTAAACACGTGTGGGTGAAAGTTTTTGCAAGTACAGTTCCAGAAACAATAGCTCTATGAACATCTGAGGCAATGATAGGCCAAACACTTTGATAAAAACAACCACTTAGTCCATCTGGGCCAGGGGCACTGTCAGGGTCCAAGGAAAAAACACAATCTTTAATTTCTTGCATCGAGGGAAGGGAGTTAAGGGTTGTCGTACTTGAGCTGAGGGTCCTCCGGAAACAGCCTCTCTACCTCCACGAGGTAGTGGTAAGGTCTGCGTACACTCTACCCTCCCCAGACCCCACTTAGTGGGATTTCACTGGGTATGTTGTTGTTGTTGTTGTTGAGGGAAGGGAGTTAAGCATAATATTATCATCATGAGTAATGCATCTTGGAAGACAATTGATGTCCTCCCAGTTAGTATTGTGATACTCTTGGCTGAACAGAGTCTTGAAGTAGTTCACTGCTCCTTCGGCAATAGCATTATTACCTTTAGCCACTGATTTTCATCATCCTTGATTTTTCTGATATTAAGCCTTTTTCTCTTGTCTTTGATAATGCTATGAAAGTAGGCCGTATTAGCATCACCCTTCTCAAGCCATTTGACCCTAGCTTTTTGCCTAAGGATGGAGTCTTGCAACTTGATAAACCTCGTGTATTCTGCTCTGCATCTTGATAACTCATTTTTATTGTCAGCCGAATTGTTATGGATACTAATATCTTCAAGAGCCCTTATCTGAGCTTCCAATCTTTTGGGTTCTTCATAAATGTCTCCAAAGGCATATCTTGACCAGCTGCTGAGTTTCTTGCAGGTATTCTTAATCTTTTGATGAAGAACATACGTAGGATTCCCTATTACTTCTTCCTCCCAAATGTTCTAGACAATATTCAGATAGTCACTATGTTCAGTCCAAATATTGAGAAATCTAAAGTATTTGATGTGTTGAGTAACCTCATTATTCATCTTCACCAGCAAAGGAGCATGATCAGAACATGTTCTAGAGAGGTGAGTAACACTAGTTGCATTGTAGACATCAAACCAAGATGAATTATACACTAGTCTATCAAGTCTTTTCCAAATAATGTTTGGAGGGTCTCTATTATCGCACCAAGTATATTTGGAATCATAATAACCTGCATCCTGCAATCCACAAACATTTAGACATTCTATGAAATCTGTTAGAATATGAATAGGTTTATACAATCCTATTAGAATAGTAATAGGTTTATACAATCCTATTAGAATAGGAATAGGAATAGAAATAGAAATATGAATACTAAATAGTATCCTACTTGGTAAATGATTGTATTCTAGGGTCTATAAATAGGGTCCAATGTAATAATGTAGACACAACAACACAATTCAATAATATTTTTTTCCAATATTTCTCACAAAATCGAAACTCTCCTCCATCCTATGGGGTCTTCCCCCCATTTTTTCATCCCAGGAGCAAATGACATTGAAATCTCCAATTGCACCCCAAGGATCTGAAATAGTGGAAGCAATGTTCTTTAAGTCTGCCCATAATTCCTTTCTCAATTCTTCAGTGCATTTGGCATAAACCACAGATAGGAAGAAAACAGGATCAACATCGTGAGCACTCTGAGTAGTACGTGTTGATCCTTGTCTTGGATAATGTCAACAATAACTTCATTCGACCAGAAGATCCATATTTTGTTGGAGCAGTTGTTGTAAGCATTTTGAATGCCTAGTTTTCTTCTAAATTTCTCCATTTTCGCACTATCCACCATGGGTTCTTGAAGAGAAATCAAGGGAAGTTGAAATTGTTGTAGTAGATGGAGTCTTTCTACGGATCCTTGAGATCCTATCCCTCTAATATTCCATGATAGGGTGTTAATCATTGGAAACTTTGAGGGGAAAGGTTGTTTTGTTCACTTGTTTGACAAGTCTGAAGTGACCTATCTTCGACAAACACCCCCCCTGTAAATTTATTATTTCTAGGGGATAGGTTGTTGTAAAACATTACTTTCTGATTGACCTGCACAGTATGTACATAGGAATTTTCATTTTTGGAGTTGTTCCTGATGATCTCATCATCAGATTTGGAGGAAGTATTGTCATCCTCAAAACACTTCATGAGCATATCTGTTCCCGAGGGTATACTTCCTTCATTAACCAAAAGATTTTGATCTCGATACCTGCTCCCAGTCCCCTTCTTAACCTGAGCATCATCTGGAGGATCTGGTTCAATCGCTCTAGCCAGTTATCCTCCCATGTTAGAAACATGGTTGATTCCTTGGTCCAAAACGCTTCCCCCTACACTCTTCAACACTTCCTTACCTTTAGGCAGACTAATAGCAGTCCATTGACCAGGAGGGACTTTGCTTCTGACTATTGTTCCATTGAATATGTGAGTGACTTCCCGGCAAGAGTGACATCATTTGGAATGTTGATCCCATTTTTGAATTTTCTCTTCTTGTTTTCCAGCGTCTCAATCTTTTCGATATTAACATTCACCATAGAAGCTAAATCACCCTTTAGCTGGAGGTCAGGATCATTTATCTTTGTATTTGCCCTGCTTCTGGTTCTTCTTACTGATAAGTTGTTGGTTTGATTTTGAGTTTTCTCTAATTCCTTGGTGGTTTTAGCTTTGTCAACTCTTGTAGGCTTAGTGATAATCTGCTCCCGGGTGTTCTGATTTTTTTCATCATTGGCTCGGGTGATATCCATATCTTGTGTCTCCTCGTTGTTCAGTAGTTGGTCGAACCTGTTTGCGCTTCCACCAGTGGTATCAGATTGGTCTGTTGTGTTACCCCCATTCTTGGTGTCTCTAGTGATGCTTTCCACTTTGTTTTTCCTCCTGTCCACTTGTGTCCAACCTTCGTTATCGGTCTTGGCAGAAATTTCAGCAACTTTGGACCCATGAGCTTTGTTATTCCCTATTGCTTCTCCTTGATTTCTAAGTTGTTTGTTTCCAGATCCTTGTTGGCTTGATTGCTTTGGGATGTTGGCGTTGTTGCCATGTTGTTGGTTACCTCCTTTATTTGTTCTATTGTCGTCTTTAATCTGCTCATTTGCATTATTCTCATTCTGTAAATCCGGGTGGAGGATTCCGCATTTAATTTGGACATGCCCTTGTTTTTTACAGTGGGAACAGAAAAGAGGAATAGCTTCATATTCTATTTTTTGAGCAAAGCTTTCCAATTCCCCTGCTGTGTTCCTGATTTCCACACTGATCTCATGAATTAAAGGTCGGATGGACATGTAAAATAGCATGGGTAACACATAATGTTGCAAATGTATTCACCTACTATGTTAGCTCATGAGCCGATTGATGTTGTTCTTTTGGGGCATATGCCTGACCGTCTGATGCTTTAAAATTTGGCATTTCAAGTTCTTTGCTGTAAAAACCAATATTGGATTAGGCTTCTTTCTTAACATGGGAATGCACATAGGGGTGATTAGTTCATTGTCTATAACCTCCTGAGATTTTGAGGCAGAATAGTTGGATCAATAGGTGTTAAATTGTCAATAGAGATGTTGGAGGGAGAGGGCTTATTTTAGAAAAAAAAGAGATGTTGGGTGGACCGGTGGAGAGGTAAACTTCCACTACTAATTTATAGAGATAGGTATGAATGGAAAATCTTGAAATTGGGGATAAAATTTGGGTTTCAACAAGAAGAGAATACATCAAATACCAAGAATATGTGAATGAGTTTCTTTTCATTTTCTATTCTTCAAACGAGTTGCTAAGTTTGATCTAAAATTTAAAAGGAACTTATGCATTCTTCTCTCTTTTTTTGTCATTTCCCTTTTATATGTATAGCAAGTCTTTTCGTAGTTTGGTTGTAATCAACGCCTGTGCCCAGGCTTCCAGTTGCAGTTTTGTCTGCCCTCCTCAACCCTAAAAAATTGAAAAATGCATGATCACATGCTTGCTGCATAGAGTATGGTAACTTGTGAATGTTTTTCTTTTTTACTTTTGAAGTTTATGTTTGTGAATAGAGAAAAGAAGAGAGATAACTCGTGTTGAATAGATTGATGAATGAGAGCCTTCTTATAAAAGGGCTATGAAATAAGTAGTAATGTTTTCCTGATTTTTGGGAATATTACTTGTGAAAAATTCATTAAGGATATTGTCTACATTATTTTGTGCAATTATGACTTAGAGAATAAACTTTAAAGACATTCCAACATATAGTTGCATTAGGTTTCTTGCTTTCCAATGTGTACTCCCAATTTTAAGGTGGTGATCGGAACTGGAAAGCTGAGCAGAGTATCTGCATAAAGTTACAGTATATTGGTACCATCAAATAGTATGAATGACGGTGGTCCTATGAATGGAAACTAAGGACATGCATGACACCAACTTGACTTGATTGTCAACAAACCTAAACATTCCTTTCCTTTCCTTTCAAGTTTCAAATAGTCTCTCCTGGATTGTAGCTGGTATGGTACACCATCATTTCTGTTGCTCGTATGCCTTTGCTGTACCAACTTCTCAAAAAGTCCTTGTTACATTTTCGCATTGTCCAATGAATGCCCGGTAAACTCAAAAACAGTTTCCACGATTTTAAAACTACCGGGCATGCAAAAACAGGTGGCTTATACGTTCAGGCTTAATTCAACACAGGTTCTGGCACCTCACTAGCATACCTCTTTTCTGAAGGTTTTCCTGTGTTAAGTATGCTTCATTTGCAATCAACCATGCTACTTTCGGTGGTGCTTTTGTTCTCCATATGTTCCTCCATGGCTAGGTATTGGGCCTTCGTTCTTCAACAGTCAAAAAACTCATGGTAAGGACTAACAGTGAAGGAACCTGAACTATGCATCTTTGAAAATTCATGTCATCATTGCTGGACAAGGTTTGAAAATGTTCCAATTATCTAATAAAATATGTTATCCTGTTCATTAGGGTTCTTCTGAAGCTCAAATTCCATTCATTCTAATTTATGTATTCGGCAATTGTTGATTTCACATTCTTCCTTAACAACTGGGTACTTGTGGACTTGACCTATTTTCCTTTAGCTGAATGTTAGACACAATAGGGGCTTTGGAGAAAAAGTCCTTTTAACAAATTTGATGAGTTCTTTTTAGAACTTGGATTTTTGCTTTTTGCCTATTGCTTCTGTTTTTCTGTTTGTACATGCATGTACGTTTTTGTTGTGGAAGCGAGTGCTTTCTTTTGTTTCCTCATCTTGCTTCTTTGTAGAGTAGTGCAGCAATTCTTGGGAGAAGTTCCAGTACTGACTGATATTTCATGAGTTAATTGAACAATAAAATCAAACCCATTAAGCTGCATCCGTATGAAGATATATCACTTAATTTGCTAGTATCAACTGTGAGGTTGATACAGTTTCGGCGTCCTGATTTGACCATGTGAGTGAGAGAGTTAGGAATGATCTACTATCGCTAACTTGTATATCTCTGGTCTTGACCAGCTTTTTTCATTTTCGTTCCTCTTCCGCTTGTTCAGGTTAAGTTCGCTGTTAGGTAGCTCCTTTCTTTACAAGTTCCTTTTGAATTAAATAAGAATTTGATTTGCAGTTTAATTCTAAGTAGTTCTGGTCCTTTGGTGCAGGCTTACATGTTGGTATAGCAATGTTCACTGGCTATCTGATGGGATATTTTGCATTCAGGGCCTTATTTAATCACAGTCCAGCAATGGTAAGTTCTTATTTGATTTCCTCGTGATTCTATTCGATACAACCTCTATACGCGGAGCAACAGCAACTATATAACAGACCTCTTCTCCCGTGCTTTTGTCTACTGTATCTACTTCCTCTGGTTCACTACTCTGTATTGAAGTCTCATTGCTCTTTCTTCAGAGCGCTGCTGGAGGCATTCTTGGATTGGTCATTGCCATGCTTGTCGAGACACTTCTCTTTATTATCAGAACTTCGAGTCTAGATAAAAAACCGGCTAGAAAAGCCACTTCGTTCACAACAACGCAGAAGAAGAATCAGTAGGTTTCATCACAAGAAGTTGATTCTTTCTACGTTTCCTTAGAATAGGAATAAATATTTTGGTATTGAGCATCTTATTTATTTCTCCTCCTGTGAATTTTTATGCTGTAAAAATATGTATTCTTTGATTTGTGTACCTCACTATAGGTTCGTTATGAGAGAATTATTGCACTGGCAATGCAAAATTATTTATAATTGGGAAGTTTGTCTTTGGCACTTGGAATACAAAAGTTAATTTTATTGTCATTCACAGAAAACCATGTGTTTTGTTTAGTACTCCCCGTTCACTTTTTTTTGTTCAATATTAAAAATAGATGTCCGCTTTTACCTGCTGAGATAATTTGTCACTTGGTTTCTCTTTTCTCTATTCCATATTGACTGAACTTTTTAGGCTTTTTTCATTGTTCAAAATAATTGAATAGTTCCCAAGTTCAAGATGGATATTTGAATTTTTTTTCATATTTTCCCATTCCTTTATTGAAGTCTACTTATAAAGTTATAATTATGATTTCATAAAAAGGGCAATAGTGAAAATTATAGGTAAACGTATGTCCTAGAATGTTTTTCTTAATATGTGTGTATTGTCTTACAAATTCACTTAATATGGAATAAAGAAAGTAGTTTACTCTTATTAGTAACTATATTCATTTTTCAAAATATTGAAATTATTATACTCAAGAGGTGATATTACTCATTAGACGTGGACAAATAAAATTGAACGGAGGGAGTACTATTCACTTGCTTAAATGCAAAGACAAATAGAAGCGTAAAAATAAATCCAAACATGCACATGGAATGCTTGAATTGCTACTTAATTATGCCTTCAAATTATGTCAAAGGTAATTCAACCTTAATTAAAGTTGTTACATTTGAATTTGGTACTATTAACTATAAAGTGGACCTTATTATTGGGGTATTTTATGTTGTCTCTTTGGTCTTTGTGTTGCGACTAAGAAAATGATAATGGCACTTTAATATATTATAGTAGTAGTTTGAATAATTATAATAAATTATTTTTTAAGTGGATGTTAATCGTGCCAATACATCTACTACTTATATATAAGTGGCAATAAGCATACATGAGACGGTCAACTTGCCGACTAAGGGCATCTTTGGAATAACACTATAATTTTGCTTTGACATGTTGTACATTGTAGAAGGGGAACTTTCACATATAGCTACTCAAAAATAACCTAATTACTCTCCATAACTATAGTTTGATAATTACAATTCGTAGCTACATGTTATATGGAGGAGAGAGGCGAGCGAGACTGGGAGAGAGGCGAGAGAGAGGGGGAAAAGAGTGGGAGAAAGGTGAATTGTATATGTATCTATAGGTTAGATAATTGTATATTATACATATGTATTTGTATATATGGCAAGCGAGATTGGGAGAGGGAGGAGAGAGGGCAAAGAGTGGGAGAGAGGTGAATTGTATATGTATATAGGTTAGATAATTGTATATTATACATATGCATTTGTATATATGGCAAGTGAGATTGGGAGAGGGAGGAGAGAGGCGAGCGAGAGAGGGCAGAGAATGGGAGAGAGGTGAATTGTATGTGTATATAAGTTAGATAATTGTATATTATACATATGTATGTGTATATTTTGGCGAATTATACATATATAAACGTGACTAATTATACAAACTTGAAATCATCCTGCATAATTAATGTATAATGTTAGTCGTAAATAGTAATTATAGTAAACTATAGCTATGATGAGTAATTAAGTAGTATAAGTTTGCTTAACCGCGTAATTTTCCTATTTTAGAATCGATTGTTGGACGTTTTGAGATTTTGACATAAAGCCCAATTGTTTTTTGCTTAATTCAAATAGCAGCCCATGCATTGCTTTTGCCCCGGATTTGATCTTTTATTACATGATTGCCTGTAGATAATTTCGTAAATATTGCAAAACCAAAGGATGATTCTATTTAAAAAGGCAACAACAGTCTGCCAAGTCCTTTAGCTTTTCCACAATCGTGGTCCCACGTGCTTATCCTTTTTTATTTTCTCTCTCTCTCTCACTCTCTTTATAAATCTCAATATTCACAATTTAGCTTTTGTTAATAAAAAAAATCACAATTATTATTAAAAAATCAATCTTAAAAAAATCGTTTACTTTAATGTATATAATATTTCTGTAGTGCATGAGATAACGAAGACAATTGTAAATTAATACAATTTTAGTAGTTAAGATTTAATGTTTTTTCTTATTTTGTTCAATTAAGTATTCTACGAGTAAAGAAATCGTTTTAATTTATTTGTCTTGTTTTTTTATTTTTTAAATATTTAAAAATTATGTAAAAAATACGATAAATCATGATAATTGCCAACTTAAAATATTTGTAAAAAACATATAAAAATTTCAATTGATTCATAAAATTAATCTATTTGTGTCACATAAAATGGGATAAAAGAAGTAACATGTATTATTTAATTTGAAAACTACGTAGAAAGTATTGTAAATCTCAATAGTTAACAACATTTGATTGACTCTTGAAATTCTATTTGTGCTACATACATTGGGTTAAGAGAAGTAATATATATTATTAAAAATTTACGTAAAAAGTACTATAAATTACAATAATCGAAATAAATAACATGTAATATTTAATTTGGAAACTACGTAGAAAATATTGTAAATCTCAAGAATTAACAACATTTGATTGACTTTTGAAATTCTATTTGTGCTACATATATTGGGACAAGAGAAGTAATATATATTATTTTAAAATTACATAAAAATACTATAAATTACAATAATTAACAACTTAAAATATTTGAAATCATATTAAAATTTAATTGATTATCTAAATTATATCTATGTCACATAAAGTAAAACAAAAAAATAGTAGATATTGGATCCGTACTAGCACAGACACTTGTGTCTAGTACTATAAGAAAACAAGAAAGTCATTCTTATCATTATAATTATTAAATCTTCTAATCCAAACGAAGACAAATTTGCAATAATTTCTTCATCTATTAGGATATTTGTGTTTATGATATTATATATTTGATATGAAGTATGACAATTGAATAGGGATTATGAAGGGAAAAAAACAAGATGTGGATGAGCTTAGGATATCAAATCAATTTTTTTTGTACACTAATTCTAAAAGTAGTTAGACGTAAGCTAATTTAATTTTTTTTGTGGACAATTCCATGTCTAAAACAAGTGAGAAAAACAGTGCTAATACACTATTCCTCCAATCACAATTTCATTCCTATACAAGGGATTTTCTCCTTGGTTGATTTATTAAATCATCCTCAGACAATAATAATAACATATTCAGTTTAATCGCACAAATGACACTATAACACAAAGTATATACCGCTATACAATACATTATAACTAAATGAGAGAAGTGTTGAAAACATCCCTAAACTTAACGCAAATTATTAGTTTCATCCCCAAACTATTGACAACCTTAAAAACACCCATCTACTTGACTAACTAAACTTAGATACATCCCCAATTTGCCACAAGACATAGCAAGTGGTCTTAAACTCTTGTATGACGTGTAACTCTTAATAAAAAGTCGAGAGAAATGTTGAAAACATCCTAAACTTGGCGAGAGTTTAGGGGTGTATTTCACTCATGTTGTAAGATCAGGTGCGTATTTAAGTTCAGTTAGTCAAGTACATGAGTGTTTTTAAAGCTGTCAATAGTTTAGAGATGAAACTAATAATTCACACCTAGTATAGGGGTGTTTTCAATACTTTTCTCTAACTAAATATAAACTTTTTGTGGCTAAATATTTTAGCTATAATTATTATTTTTCATAGTATTCGTAGCAAGATGTAGCGAGGACAGAGGCGGAGCTAGGTGGAGGTTCATGGGTTAGGATGAACCCACTATCTTTTTTGTAGATCCTATATTTCTATTAGAAAATTAAATAAATATACATGTATATTAACTTGTGAACCCATAACAAAATTAACTGACAACTCAGTGGTAAGGAAGGGGCGGTGGAAATGTCTTTCACACTAGTGTTGTGGGTTCAAACTTGACCATCAATCTTTTGTCATAAAATTTAAAACTCTCACACTCTTAATTCTGGCTCCGTTTCTCAGCGAGGAAATAGCAAAGGCATAAAAAGGAATAGCAAAGCCAAGAACTTAACCACCAAAGAATATGGTGTAGTGGATGAAACTGTTACTTTCTTAACTAGGTCTTGAATTATAATCAAGAAAAATCCTTAATAGGAAACAGATATCAAACACCGACCGGATAAAAAAAAAGGCACGAAGTTAGAGGGGTTGGGAAATATATGGAAAATTGAAGGCATGTGAAGTAACATGATGGTATTAAAGTGGTCCATAATCCAAGATGTTTGTTCACTTAATAAAACCAACAACAAGAAGAAGATAGTAGAGTGAAGGAAACACAAAAGAATGGGCACATTACACTGCACCATCTCTAATAGGGACACCCCACTTTATTTCTGCCGTTTATTTTGCTTTTTCATGTTCTACTTTTTCCAATTTTATTTATTTTACAAATAAAATAAAAATTGTTTCCACTGTTGAGAAATAAATTGTTTCAGTTTGTAATTGATCAAAGAATTTTGAGTCTAAAAAAATTCATAATTTACGTTCTTATAAATTTCTTCTTGTAACTTCCTTTCATTTTTGTAACACATACTAATTATATCTCATTAGACCATTAAGATGTAAAGATAATTGAGAGTTGCATCGTCTTCTTTTCGAATGATTGGTATCTAATTGAGAACTGATAAAATTTGAGTATACACATTGTAAAGCTTACTTTTGGAGATGGTGTTTCCAACAAAAACTATTTCATTCCCAAAGGTTCAAATCTGAGATATGTAATTATGGATGGAAATTTTTTTAACCATTTCGCCACAACACATACCGAAGATTTCAAATCATTACACTAATATCAAACACAATAAAAACGAATTTAAAGCTGGTCCCATGGTGTTAACAAGACCTCATCTTCCTTATTTATATATTTCTATTTTTCCTCCTTGCCCATCCATTCTAATTTGTTACCTTATCTATTCGTACTTCCGCATTATAATATCTTATAAAATAATTAATTCTATCAATCTCTTTTGTCATCCTCTCCTCTTTTAAATAATTTTTCAAATATTTTCTTCTCTACATTTTACTCGACCCTCATAATATAAATATACATTTTATTTTACTTGTCCATTTTAATAAAATAAGAGAGTTTCATCATCTTTTTCTTATACATCATCTTTAATGTTAAATAACTATATAAAATAGTGACAAGAGGCAGTTGCTCGGATGGTAAATACCTCTCACTTTCAATTTAAAGATTGTGAGTTCGAATCATCAAAGAATCAAAAAGGTGAAAACAGATGAGGAGGGGTTTTAAAAAAATTACTACATAAAGTAATAGTTGTTAAAATAGTGTTTTAAAATATTATTAATAAAATTAATTTAGTAAATTATTATAATTAATTTTCTTTTAAAGACATATGTTAAAGATAAACGGAATTGTAAATTAAGCTTTAAGTTGGTAGAGTAAGTTGTCACTTCCTTAATATGACGACAAACTTGATCTTGTCTATTCCGTTCACTTCAAAACCATATCCCGAATTATTTGATCTTACATCAAATTTCAATATATATATATATATTATTTTTTTGATATAGACAAGGCAGAGACTTTGCACCCTCCAATCTTATTATCATAAGGTATATAATACTGAGTAAATATATGTCAATTATATTATACATGAAAGATAATTATTTTTTTCTAATTCCATTAGAAAAGTGTGCATAACAATTGAATCTTGGGACCCATTTAGTCATAGATTTTCTAAGTAAAATTTGGAGAAAAATTTGGCAAATAATATTGTTTATATAATTTGCCATTACTTGACAAATATTTTTGACAAATAACTCAAATTCCCAAATACTAGAAAAAATTAATATTTGGGTCAAGTCTCATTAGTTGGGAACTTTTAATAATTCAAATTCTACATCAAATTTTTATCTTTTACAAGAACACCTTCTATAGTAGTTGTTTGCGTTGTTTTACATAAGTTTTTACATGAACATCAAAGTAGTGATGTAATATTTAGTGAATATGAAAGTGATGATATGGTTGTTGATGAAAATGATGAACAATTGACTTAGGGTAACAAAGTCATGTGCCATGTAATACAAACATATTGTTAGTTTTGATAGTTTTTAAAACTTATGGGTTTAAATCAAATTTCTTAAAAAGGTGAAATATATTTTTCAAATACTATGGCTAAACACATAGTGAATTTTCACCCAAGTAATATTTATCAAAATATTTTAAAATTTATGGCCAAACGCTAGCTTGATAATTTTAGTCATTTAGATAATGTAAACGGTATGTTGCGTGCTCTATATTTATCCTGATTTACATAGTCAAAAAGGAGTAAAAATTTTAAAATAAAATTATTATAAATATACTATTTCTTTCTTCTCAATTTAAACATGTTAATTCTAAAGTATATTTAACCTTTTAAATTTTGTGATTTTAAACTCGTAAGCAGATATTGAAGTAAAAGATATATCTTTTTTTTTTTGGGATAAATAAAAAAAATAAAATCAAAACACTTAATTAGGAGGTCCAAAATCTGGTCCCATAGTGTCAGTAAAGTTCACATTTTCCTTCTATTTAATTTCTACTTCCTCCGTCTCATTTTATGTGACACTTTTTGAATTTCGAGATTCAAACAAGTCTATCTTTGACCGTAAATTGTTCATAGATCTTTTAAGCATTTTGAATTATCAATTATTGTGACTTAATAGTACTTTTTACGTAGTTTACAAATATATAAATTTCATTTCAAAAAATCGAAGATTCGATGTGTAAATTTCCGATCAAACTTAAATTGTTTAAATCTTGAAAAACGAAAAGTGTCAATTGAGACAGAGGGAGTATTATATTATATTATCGTTCTATTTTAATTGTATTATCTTCTTCTACTCCTACTATATATTTTTGTTCTGTTATCTCTTCATTCTATCTTGTTTGCTTATCTATTCGAACATCCACACTGAGTTATATAATTGATCCTCTCTCTGTATTCTATCTTTGTTGTCCCTCTAAATAAATTTTTCTAAGTAATAAAGCTCCAAAATTATGTGTATATGTCCTATCTGACAATTCATGTGATATACAAACAATTCATTATTCATGTGATATATATTTGAAATGGTTTGTATTATGTTATATTAGATGTCATGTAGAATTCATATATCTACTTATGTATACACAAATTTAAGTATTTACGTATACACCTCAAAAGTTGAAGGGCATAAATTCCAGTACATACCAAGATAAGAGACAAGTTTATATTATGCCTACTTTAACTTTGATCATACTAATTACGAATAAATTAAAATTTAGAATTATTTTTCTTAAAATTGTGCAAACGTCAGTATCATCTTAATATTCTCCTATTAAAGTTAGTTCTTTGTAATAGGGATATGTTTTAAAATGATCTAATTTCGTTTTTTTGCTAATAGGACAGAACTGAAGCAACCCAATCTACATATTTGGGTAAATATAATAATAGATCATATAATTATATATAAAAAAAAAATCACTAAAGTTGTATACTTATATTTTTTCTTAGAAGAAAAAAATAAAGCTTTTACTATTCTAACAAAAAAATCACAATTATCTGAAAACTTCGACATTTTGATAAGTGAATTTTATATTTTAATTTTCAACCTAATTATTACTCCCTCCGTTTCACAAAGAATGACCTCCTTTCCTTTTTAGTCAGTTTCAAAAAGAATGACCTCTTTCCTTTTTTGGTAACATTTTACTTTTTGTTTTCCACGTGGCATGTTTAAGACCACAAGATTAAGGACAATTTTGTACATTT
>JAJOOF010015095.1:0-32338 GCA_029582545.1 Solanum lignicaule
TTAGTTTCAATTTCACCAAAATTTCAAACAGTCTAATATTTTCCTCTTTTTTCCTAGTGTTTTTCATAATCAAATTTCTTTAATGGATTGTGTTTGTTTATGTATCTAATTGATAACTCAATTCTTATTTATTGTGATACATTTATAGATACACTCTATTTCAGCTTACATACATCCTTCTTTCACAACCTTATTGTATCCGTACATTAGTATCGACTACAAAATGATACATTATATAAGTTATACATATCTTTCAAGGCAAATAAAACAATACTTATCAATTTAAACGAGATACATAAATAGTAATGTATCATGCACTAAACAAAATAAGATACATAAATAATAATGTATCATGCACTAATTTTCTAGGCATGATATGTAAATTTGAATTCATACTAAATGTATCTGATACATAACAATTACCAAACAATAATGTATCGATCTCAAACCTAAAATCCTATGGCAAAACTTTCTTATTTAATGTATCTAGTAGAAATACAACACTTATCATTTAAATTGAAAGGATCTTCATGATGTATCTTCTCTAATTTTTGATAATTTTGAATCAAAATTGAAAGAATCTTCAATGAACTAGGAGAATAATTTTGAAACTCAAAATTTTCAACAATTTTGAATCAAAACTGAAATGATCTTCAATGAACTAGGAAAAAAATTGAATCTCAAAATTTTCGACAATCTTGAATCAAAATTGAAAGGATGATCTTTGATGAACTTGAAGATTCACAAAAGAAATAGTTTGTCCAACAACAATTCCATCACTTTTGTATCCTTCCTAACTCACCTCGCTTATCCAAAATTTCGAAACTCACCTCGCTTATCCAAAATTTCGAAAAAAGTTTTTGAATCAAATTTGAAAGGTTTCTTCGCTGAATAGGGGAGCCGAAGCAATTTGAATAATTGAATTTCTTCATTATGTTAGGATTTATCTCTGTATGATTGAAAGTAAGAAGAAACGTAAGAAGATTGAAATATTCATTATGTATCGTATGAATTTTTTGGCTAATGGAGGAAACAGAGAGAATGATGAACAAGAAGAAAAAAATTTAATTTTTGAATTTTTTGGTTTGTTACACTATATGATTGAATTCTTGACAATAATTTGAAATGAAATAACACAATTTATGGGATCTTAATTTGATTTTCAGTCTTTTTTCACCTTAATTAGTGCAACAGATGGATACTATGAGATCTTAATTTCATTTTTCAGTTTTTTTCTCTTAATAAGTGCAATAGATTGATAATCAACAATAATGTATCTGGATCCTTAATTATGTATCCAAAATTCCTAAAAATATGGGATTTGTGTAATTAGAAAAAGAGTAGGGATAGAATGTAATTTAGATTTTACACTATGGTATTTATGCAAATAATATATAAAAGTACTTATGTTGACAGGCCCAATCCACAATATAAAGACAAATCTAAAAAAAGGCCCAATCCAAAATATAAGGGAAAATACAAAAAAGCCCATTCCCAATACACATACAATCCTAAATGAAAATAACATCACAAAATCATCTTAACAAATTAATCTTTCATTGATTTTCCAACAACAAAACCCACAAAAAACATTGCTAACATAAGTATATATTGTTCATTAGATAACAATTTCTTTTCATCCACATGCACATAATTAGAACATGATTCCCCAAAAGTTTCGTAGCTTAATTTCACTCAATCGGTTTCAAAATTCCAATCTTCTAAATCTTGCACAACATCGTCATAATTCTTGTATTTTCGGTATAAACTACCAGTAACTCCAATGGTCAAATTTGCACATTCTTACCAACTTGAATATATACCTTATTTTTTACCCTTGAAAACAATATACACGTACTTGCCCATGTAATGACAATTATGAAATAAATAGAGGGTTGTTGCAAATGAAGAAAAGTTTGATAAAGACCAAAAGTTTGGAACAAATATAATTTACTCAATATGGTATTGCTGTTGATTTATTTTTTAAAATGAAAATTATGAACGAAAATGAAAATAAAGCGCTTTTAAAAATGAAGAACAATGAAGAAAGACCAACAAATTGATAGAAATAGAAATACAGAACACATAGAAATATAATGCTCTAAATCTCAATAGAGTATAGGAGTTGATATAAATTTCTTGGGCAGTGTGAATTGAAAAGAAAAGAGTATAGGTTAGACTTTTCAGAAGTGGTTTCAATTACAAAAGGTAGTGGTTTAATAGTTTTCAAAGTGATTTTACTTTGGAGGGTACTTTGGGTACAACAAATAAATGAATTTACCCAATCACCCTTCCCATTTATGCGAAATTACGACCTTACCCTGAAAAAGTAAAGTCGTGCCATTTCGTGCCAAAAAAGTGTCCTACCAAATATATTTTCCGTTTTTGAAATTATCCCCACAAAATCCAAATTAATACTTTATTAGCCTACTCCCTCAAACCCCGTCCATACAATCTCAAAAGATGCCTTGTTGGCACCTTTTATTAACTCTAAATCTATTAACTTGGGCAATAATCTTACCCAAAAATCTGAAAAATTCTTTTATGCAAACTAATACCGAAAAAGGAAATCAGGATAATATCCCCTCACCTACTCCACATACATTTACTTCTAACAATAAATTGTTCCCAAATATTCCTAGTACTGATCCTATATTAATTACTGCTTTGGAGCATAATATACAAACTCCTATTTCCTTATACGTAGATTTAACTATTCCTATCCAAAATGCCAAGAATTCCCTTAAACTCTCAGAGGAGAAGAGAAAACTCGAGGCGCTCTCCTCGACGACTGATCCCCATGAACTCCCTCCCGCCCACTCAATTCAACATGAACCATCAACAACCAGCTATATTCCAAACCATACCAATAACAATGGGGGCTCATACCTTTTATGCAACCCAAGCACGGGAACCAAACCAACACCCCCACTCTTGGTTGAAACTGAGCCTCCAAGGCCAAGCTTTATCCTTCAGTGCGGAAGTGGAAGGGATGAATGTGGTCGTACTAGTGCAGAATCCGTCTTTCCGAGCCCAAGTAGTATCGGAGGGTATGAGGCTTACAATGGAGACCAACAACAACCATTTATGGTTGTCGACGGTCCTACAACCCCCTCTGAACCTTCTTTTCCCCCAAATTCCTTTTTACCATCACCTGACCTGGGAAATGCCTCTCCTCAACTCCCTCAAGTCGATAGCAATAGTGGAACCCATTATTTTTTCACCTTTCTTCTTTCTACATCACGTCCCGGAAGCAACAATGTACCCCTGGAGCATGTAGGAACCAGTACCAAACTCCCTTCCCACGATGCCTACGGAGGGAGAGGAAAGCCCTCCTTAAGTTGTGCCAGAGTTTGTGGCTTCAACCTCTCAGGTACCTCCCTATCGCAGAACCCCCCCTCCTCCCCCTCCCCTAGTACCATCTCGAGGAGTAACTGTAGACGCACGGGAAATAGAGGGCGCAATCCTACTGATGAGGGAAACATGAACAAAGACAACAGTTTTAAAAGAAATAAAAATAATGCTATTGAAAGAGAGATACGAAGAAAACACATACTCATTTGTCCCCCAAGGCTGTTGAAAAGCTCAATCGACATAAGAACTCCAATAAACCCAAACATACGAAACTATGTAGTGGTGATGAATCCAACATTTGTAATAGAGAATCCTTTGACCAGGGAGGGGAGATTACCAACCAATGCAACCACCCACCTCAACAGATCAATGAATATCATAATTTGGAATTGTAGAGGGTGTAACGGGGATGCTTTTAAGAGAAACTTTTGGGCCCTACTAGATTGAAACAAGCCTCCCTTAGTAGTTCTAATAGAAACTAAGATGGAAGATCATCAACCCCTTCTGGATAACTTTCCCTTTAATAACTTAATTCAAGTCCCTTCTATGGGAAACTCTGGAGGCTTAGCCCTGCTTTGGGAGGAAGCCATACTAGAACTGGAGACATAACTACAACTGGCCAGGAGATACATGCAATGGTTAAGGTACGTGCTACTAAAGACTCTTGGCTTCTTAATACTATTTATGCTAGTACGTATAGAAACTCTCGCAAAATCCTATGGAAAAACCTTAAAAAAATTAAAGAAAATTATAATGGTAACTGGCTATTAGGAATAGATTTTAATGAAATTCTTAATATAACAGACAAATGTGGGGGCAGACCTATTAATAGTGCCTGTACGAAAGAATTCTGGGACACGCTAAACTACTGTGAACTTATCGATATGGATTTCAAAGGAAGTAGATATACGTTGTTAAATAAGCATTTTAAAAACAGAACAAAACTTATTTATGAAAGGCTTGATCACTTTCTAGCAAACGAGAATTGGGTCAGAAATTTTCCTAATGCCTAAGTACACCACCTTCAATGCACCCACTCTGATCATTGCCCCCTTCTACTAGTCTTATTCCCTCACCATATCCATAAACGAGAAAAAATATTCAGATTTGAAACCATGTGGACCTCCCACCCTGACCTTGAAAAAATTATAACTAACTCTTGTGAAGGAGTACATAATATACTAGACGCCATCCCCACGTTCCAAAAAGATGCCATGGAATGGAATCGAACAACATTTGGTAACATATTCCATAAAAAGAAAAAAGTATTGAGATGGTTAGAAGAGATCCAAATGTCCAAAAATTACAGCCATAGCCCTTTCCTAGCAAATCTGGAAAATGACCTTATCAAGGAATATAACTACATTTTACATATTGAAGAGGACTTCTGGCAACTAAAATCAAGAGTTAACTGGCTAAATGAAGGGGATGCTAACACTAAATTCTTCCATACAACCACCCTCAATAGAAGAAGAAGGTAAAAATAAATTCTAGCCTTACAATTAGACCAAGGTGAATGGACTTATAATCAAGCCGAGATTATAAACTCTACCTATGATTTCTTCAAAAATCTATTTACCACCAATAAGTTGTTCTCTTACAGGACCACCTAACCACATCAAACCCCTTATAACCCCATAGATCTCTCTAGCTTAGACGATATTCCTACTGAAAAGGAAATATTAGGTGTGGTCCAATCTTTCCAGCCCTTCAAGGCACCTGGACCTGACGGACTTCACCCCTTCTTTTACCAAAGGTAGTGGAACACTGTAGGAAATTCTATCATAAATCTCTGCCAAAAATCTTTCATAGAAGGTCACATCCCCCTAGAGATCAATGAAATCCATATCTTCTTAATACCAAAAACAAAAAAATGATAATAAGTTGAAGGAATTTCGACCTATAAACCTTTGTAACACTGCATACAAGATAATTAGCAAAATTATTTCACAAAGGCTTAGGTCCATCATGGTAAATCTAATTGGGCCTTGCTAGGCCAACTTCCTAAAATATAGGCATGCCTCAGACAATGCTATCATAGTCCAGGAAATCCTTACACACTTCAATAAGATTAAAGGGAAAAAAGCAAACTTAGTCCTTAAACTTGATTTGGAGAAAGCTTTTGATAAGATGGAATGGTCTTTTATAAAAGAAACTTTGCACTACTTTAATCTTCCCCACAAAGCCATAAACCTAATTATGTCATGTGTTACCACTAGTAGAACAACTATACTCCTAAATGGATCAAGAACAAATTTCTTTTAGCCATCAAGGGGGTTAAGACAAGGAAACCCTATGTCACCCTATTTGTTTATCATGTGTATGGAAATCCTGTCAAGGAAAATCGATCAGTCAGTTCAGCTAAAGAATTGGACTCCCATAAAGATCTCGAACAAAGGACTAAGATTTTCCCATTTATTCTTTGTGGATGACCTCGTCCTTAAATGTCGAGCTGAAAATAAATGTTGCCAACACGTGAGTAAGGTAATAGAAGAATTTTGTAAATCCTCTGGACAAACAGTAAACACCTCTAAATCCAAACTTATCTTCTCTCGAAACTGCCCAAAAACCTTAAGTCAAACTATCTCAAGGGAATTGGGGATAAAAAATGGGAGGAACTTTGGTAAATACTTGGGATTTCCAATAACACGAAACAAGACATCCAACGCAGACTTCCAATCCATATTAGACAACATGCAATCTAGACTAGCTGGATGGAAAACAAAACTTCTGAATATGGCAGGAAGAACCACCTTAGCAAAAGCTTGTTTAAACAATCTTTCTACACACCTAATGCAAGTCACCAAACTACCTTGTAAAATTACTAAAAACATTGACCAAATCCAGTGTAATTTCATTTGGGGTTTGACAACTGAAAAAAAGAAACTCCACATGATCAAATGGGCAAAGATTACCTCTGAAAAATGGAAAGGGGGCTTGGGCATCCAAAAAGCGAAAACAATTTCTTTAGCTCTACTAGCAAAACTAGCATGGAGGGCTTATAAGAATCCATATTCTCTTTGCGCTTCCTTACTAGTAAATAAGTATGACAAACATGGAACGCTCAACACCCAAAGTCAGGCAGCTCCCTCTCATAGCAGGACTTGGAAGAACCTTATGCTAGGTTGGAACATATGTAAAAAGGGTATAGGAAGTATCATAGGAAATGGAAATAACACATCTTTCTGGTTTGATGTTTGGTTACCAAATGGGAAAACAATTAAAGAAAAAATCCATGGCCCCCTTACGATGGAAGAGATTAAAATTCAAGTACGCAACACAATACTAGAAAATAGAACTATAAGCCTCTCATCCATCTCCTTCGAATAAACTAGAGATATTGTCCTCCAAATAAATAGTACCTACATTCCCCAGTCAAAAAACAAAAAAGATACAACCATCTGGACACCAAATCCATAAGGTATACTAACCACATCCTCAGTCTACAAGTTTCTGGCAAGTGATAGTGTTGGGGATAACACAGAACAGGGGAAGTTTGAATGGGTGTGGTCCCTGAAGTGCCCAAATAAAATGAAATTCTTCCTCTGGCTATGTCAACATGAGAGACTCCCAATGAGAAACTATCTTCATTCTATTAGTATCAATGTAATAAACCTCTGCCATATATGCGATAAGCCTGAAACTATCAAACACCTTCATAGAATGCAAACATGTCATAACCTTATGGAAAGAGTTAGGCGTAGTACATTCGGTAAATCAGTTCATCTCTAGCCGGGAATATGACTGGTTAACTTTCTTAAGAAACTTAAATGTTGTCACAAAACACACTTCCTTGTCATGAAATGATGTGTTTCCTTTCCTTATGTGGAACATATGGCTAATCACGAATGAAAACTTTCACAAGAACACTAGATCAACTATTAGCCTTAGGAAGTCTATAAACTATACTAGAGAATTCTTGGATCTTACAGGTCACAGAGACATCCAAGGCAAGAATATGACATCCTACGTCCAATGGACGCCACCACGGTTAGGTTTTAAACTAAACTGTGATGGCTTCGCAAAAGGAAATCATGTAAAATGGGGAACTGGGTGTCTTTAGGGATGAGAAGTGTAATTGGGCACTTGGATACATGGGTAACCTCAGTATAACCAACAACATTAAGGCTGAACTAACAGCCTTACTACATGGATTGGAGCTAGCTCTAGACAAAGGTCTAATGCCTTTGGAAATAAGTTTAGAATGCAAAGAAATTCTCACTCTAATCACTGATGACCACCCCGCTTACATAAAGATTCTAAATGACTTCAGGAAGCTACTCAAGCAGCTGGGGAACCCCCCCCATACACCATGATTTCAGGGAAACCAACGGAGTGGTGATGAGTCCACAAATTGGACTTATTTAGGGCTTTATTTTGATAGAAATAGTGTCCTCGAATGCTTATTTTGTCTCAATATCTGATGAAAACTCTTAAGTTTCAGGTAGTTGAAGTTTTAATGGAAGCATGGACACTTAGGCGCAAAAAGGAACAAAAAGGCTTAAAAGAACGAAGAAGCTGAATCATGAGCATCGCCAAGAACCTTTGGTGATTCGCTGAAAGGACAAACTCTACCCTTTGTTCCAATTTGCGAAGCCCTGAAGGAAGAGGATAAAAAAGGAGATGAAAGGAGCAGTCGATGCTTTGCCGAATAGTTCCGCGAAGCAGTACTATACCGCACAATGGTCCAGAACGTGAAGATGTTTTAGGCAAGCACTCAACAGCGATGAGACAGAAGAAAAGCGAGTCACCGAGTCATTCGGCGGACTCGACTAACCTCGCCGAACTATCTGCCTGCAGTAATTTCTGATGGCTATAAATACTTAACTCCTTATTAATTTTACAAGTTCATAACCATTATTATTATTTTCAGAATAGAATAGTATGTTTTAGATATTTTCTCTCAAGTTTGGAGAGGGTTTTATGGGAGACTTGAAGAGAGAAGGATTTCATCTTCCTCAAGTTAGAAGTGGGTCTTCTCCATTCTTCTTCCTTTGCTTAAATAAAGGTTTAATTTCTTATACCCATTTGATTTTAATATCATTTTAGGTGTATTTTTTTATTTCTTGATGTGTGGCTAAAAAAACCCATTCTTGGGGTGTGATTTAGCAAATATGTGTTGATATTGTTGTTGGGTCTTGCTTGTTGATAGGGTAGATGTATTTTAATGGTGATTTCACATAGTGGTTATGGTTTAATTTAATGGGTTTGTAGTTTCAAATACAAAACCACCCATGTGTTTTCGGCTTGCCCGAGAGGGAGGTCGCGAAACCAAGACCACTAGACTGATGGCCTAAGGAGTGGGTCGACGTGAGGTTCAGCCCGAGAGGGTGAGCCTTAGTCCCATATCCTAACACTCAGCTTGAGAGAGTGAGTGGGGGTAAGGCATAGGCTGGTCTTCATGCGGAAAATGGGTGTCCGAGAGGATCCCATTTGAAACGGGGTATGTGGCCTGAGAGGGAACTTATTTCCATCTAAAGCTTAGCCTAGTCACTATTATCTTGCAAATTTCCTATTGAAAGCATGTACCCAATAATTTATCTCAACTTGTATTGCGGTCACACCCCAAGAACATTTCCCTATACTTGATTTTCTTGTTAATTTCTGCTATTTTTACTACTTGTGACAAAACCCCCAATTGACATTTAACACTTTCGTGTCACCCTCTTTAATTTACCATATTTTTGTTCGTTAATGTCTTTAACTATGACTAGTAAGAGCTTAATTTTATTTTTCTATCAATTCTCAAAACCACTCCCTTGGGACACGACCCCAACCTTTAGTTGGGTAACTATACTATCGACGATCGTAGACACTCATACTGTAGGTTAGTGTCATTGGTCACAATAAACATCAAAATGGCGCCGCTGCCGGGGAGTGGTGTTATTTGAGAATTTTTAGATTAGTAGAATTTTTGTTCTTCTAAGTCGTAGTCTACCTACCTAATTTTTAGTTTTGTCTGGTTTGTCTGTGTGTTGAGACAGGATAATGAGTATACATGATGGGGATGGTGGACCAATGGAGCACCTCCCAGTAGAAGTGATGAGATTCAGAGATCACATCTTGAACTTCAATCATCTAGGAAGAGAACCTTTTCATGAGTCGTGGCTGAGGTTTAAAACACTATTGATATAATGCCCAACTCATGAAATCCCTAATTTAGTTCTACTGGAATGCTTCTATAGGGGTCTAAGTCTCAGAAACAGAGAGTTAATCGACCGACTTATGCTAGACGGTTGCGATAAATACTCCTATGCGACCGCAGCCAAATTCCTTGACCTTGTGGCTAAAACCAACAAGGATACTGAGAAGGACCAACATTTAATCATTTTGCTAGGTCAGATGAACAACTTGACCCAAAAGGTCGAGGAACTGGAAGTAATGTCTAAAGAGATGAGCAAATGCAGACTACCTACTGAGCAAGGCAAATCAATGGACATTGAAAATAAACATATCAAAGATATGTTATTAACCATCTTTCAAAAGCTAAATGAGCAAGATAGAGTACTAGAAAAGATTAGAGAAAATGTAGAAGCGCTAAATCAGATGAGCAGTTCTCACTCTAGATCTATCCAACTATTTGAAACTCTCTTAGGTCACATAATGCCTGATCTCCATCAGGCACAAGACAAGGGGAGGCCGAATGATGTTTTGGCCAACTCCAAAAGTGAAAGTTAGGTGCTCACATGCGTCGTGCCACAACGTTAACTAAGGCACTATTTGGGAGGCAACCCAAAAACCTTAACTACTTTAAGTTTGTTATTTTTAAAATAAAGGTGTTTTGATTTTGTAGGAATTGAGCATGAAAAGTTTGTGAAAAGTACAAGATGAATTACTCAAATCCAAGTGGCGAAACGCCGATTAGATCGGCGACCGCTGTTTGGATCCTCACTTTGGTTAAAGGTCCTGTTAAACTCGGCGAGGTAGATGAACACTGGGCGAATCGCCGAGTAGCTAAGCAAATCCAAATAATGTCGCCGAATGTGTTAGATCTGGATGGGATTTATAAAACCACGGGGCTTAACTTTCAACCTTTTTACATACCCCTCACTCTCGATTCTCGTGAAAATTACACCTACTTAGTATTTTCAGATTTTTTGCATATTGTAAGTATTTTAGTTATTTGAGTAGTGCTTGGATCTGTAATAACCTGCTGCTTACCATCACAGTCTTTATCTAATCTGCCTAAAAGGTTGGCTCTCCAAACCCTGCATTTGATTTTGGTATGGATGCTCTCATTTCAAGTAATTTTATCCAATGTCGTGTGATGTGCCTTTCTGATGAATTTAGATTATTCTAAGCGCTAAGGCAAATTCGCCGAACCCTTCAGCGATTCGCCAAATCATCCCATTTGGCCTTTAACCTCATGCTGCTTATAGTCAGTGTTCTGTAACCTTTCGGCGACTCGCCAAGCTATTCGGCAAATCCTGCTGAAATTGTGTTTATCTAAAACTCAATCTAGTTGTTCTGACTTCTTTCGAATTCTTTGCAGAAATGGCTAAATCTAAAGTTGCAGGAAGAAGCAATAGCCACCCCAAGATAGAACAAACGGGATTACAATGAGCAAGGATGCAGATACATTCAAAAGCAAAATTGCCAAACTTTCAAAACTTGCGAGAAAGGGAAAGGCAAACACCAGGCCTTTGAATTATCAAACAGGGTTGAGCGGCGAGTTAAGAGGTGGAATGATTCACCCAGGGCCAAGACTCCCCAGCCTACAATTACTACACCTCCAATTCCAGTGCTGCCACTGGTATTAGCACATATCGTAAAGGTCCTCAGTCAAAATCAAATCGAGAAAAGGCTGAGGGGTTGAGGACAATTCTGAAAGAAAAGCATCTGTCCATAGACAGGGTTATAAATAGATACCTAGAGATAATGGAGTGTCTGAGATACCACAAGTTCCAAATCTTCACTAAACCCCGTGGCCCTTAAATTCCAAACTGGGTAAGAGAGTTCTACAGTGCATATAGTGCACTAATACCCCAGCAAAAGCAACTAGCAGCAGCCTTCAGAGAAATTAGCTCTTTGGTTGTCAGAGGCAGGAGGGTGAAGTGTGATAATGAGGAAATCAACGCAGTCTTGGGCATGCCCACAAATATTGGGGATCACTACCAGTAACTGATTAGAACAAAGAAGCTGGAAGAGATAAAACAGTGGTTAACCCTACAAATTACAGATGAAACTCCAAAGTGGGCGGCGGAAGGAGTTTCGATTGAAAAGAAAGAACTAAACATAGCCGCAAGGTTCTGGTTCGGTTTTATCAACAACACAATTATGCCATCCCAAAATGAGTCAATCCTTCGCCTTGCCAAGGCAGCTTGCCTGGGTTGCGTCATAGAGGAGACTCAGATAAATTTGGGTACAATCATTACTTCAGAGATACTCATGCGTGCAAGACAGAGCCGAACCTCACTTCCATTTCCAGTTTTGATCACAGAATTATGCAAACGACCCAGGTGCCTCAGGATGTCAGGAAGGACGTAAAAGTGATGCCCACATCCTTTACTGATATCCGGAGGATCGAAGCCGAGTATCTTAAGGATAAGGCAGAAAATAAAAAGGCAGCATCGATGAAGATAGTAAACACAAAATCATCACTTGCAGAGACACATCTGTCTACTCCGACCATTGGACCTTCAGGTATATCCACTACCACTGTTACTCAAGCTGATTCTCCAGGTTCTTCTGTTGCTGCACGATCCCCAAAACCCACCACTGTTGCTGCTGATTCCTGACTTTAACTTACCCGGGTGTCTCTACTCTAGATAGAACAACTGGCTCTTTATGTCGTTCATCGAGCTGCGAACCTAGAGGCCTCTATTCCAGACATGATCCAAATTGCCTTGATTGATGCTGTGACACCTTTGATCACTACTATTGATGCCCTAGCGGCAAGAATAGCGGTGTACGAGCATAACCAACGGTCCACAGAGGAGGTGACAACTTTAAAAGCTGACATTGCTGAACTACGAAAATATATAGACCACATGAAGTACACCGATGTATCCATGGTCTTTGGAACAATAGAGACTCCAGATATGCCCGAAATACCTCAGATTACCGCAAGACATGGAAATGGAAGGGAGCATACAGTCGATCCTGAACTTAAGGCAGAAACTGATGAAGAGATATTTGAGGAAGTAACAGCGGACGACATAGCCAAGACTGAAGAAATCATGATAAATGTTGATGTGCAAGCTTCTTTAGCACAGTCTCCTACTATGGGATCCAATGGAGCTGGCCCTTCTAGTGGTCACTTCGGATACTGATGCCATGACAGATGGAGCAATCGTATAGCCATGATCCCCTCTTTACCTCCCTCTTTGTTCTTAGCTATCTTCCAAATCTTTGGATATTTATTACTTGCATTTGATGACAAATGTTTTTATTTGTGGTGGGGTGAGGCCCACCTGTGTGTGCTACTTTTTGCTCGTGTTTGTGTTTATATCTGGGTTGTTCTGTTTATAACTGTTTTTACACTGTTTTTGTGGATGTTTGAGCTCATGGCTCTCTGTTGTTTTTAATTGCAAATGATTTTGACCCTTCCAAAAAATTTTGAATTTTTCGCACATTTTTGCCATCCCTCGTGAGTAGAATGTGGTTGTTCTTTTGCAAAAAAATTTGAGTCTTGATTTTGATTAATACCGATGACTTGAATAGTGCTCTCAATTGAACGAACATGAATGTACGGCTACGATGAGGCCAAATGAAGTTGCATAGACAATATGTGAACTCTTTGCATCTCGTTGTGATTAGCCATTTATCGAATTGATTCTCTTGTACTTACCTTTGCACACTAGCAAAAGTGTGTAGTCTTGTTTGACTTAAGTGTCGATGCCTTGTGTGATTAGCTTGCTTCGAAACTTGCATGAATAAACCTAGAATTTTCCATGTTAGTCTGATTGATTTAGAAAGGTGTCCTCTTGAGATGATCTTAGGCAACTTTAAAGAGTGTGAGCCAAATTTGACATATACCTCTTTTGTGGCCTACCCGTGAGCGTGTGAAACTCTTTTGAACACCCTTTGAGCCTTACCTTTCTTTGAAAGAACCTTGATGAACCCTAGACCTTACTTGAACCACTACCTACAATCCTCTTGAGTTGTGGTTTAGCGAATAGCCAACTTAGGCCAAAAACCTAAGTTGGGGGTGTGGTGAAAGGGAAAAGGAGAAGTCAAGAAGTGCAAGAAAAGTCCCCCTTAACCCATGCCATTGCATAAAAATGGAACCCCTTCAATTCAATTAAAAAAAAGTGGAATAAAGTATGAAGGGAATCGGGTTTCAAGCAATCCATGGAGGAGAATAAAAAGGTGACTTAGAAGCACTAGAAAAAAGAATTGATAAAGGAAAAGAAGGGAATGCCTTGAGAATGCCACAACTCACGAGGAAAAAGTCACTGAGCCTAAATGACCATACATTTGCACTCAGTCCCATTACAAGCCTTAGAAAGACCTTTTTTTTTTATTTTGAGTAAGCCGAATCAAAAGTCAATTGGAAAATAAGGGCAAACCTATGGGTGAAAACATACATTGTGTTCCTCTTGTTTTAGTGTGAGCGTTGCATCTGATTCCTGATCTTGAATTGATTAACCTCTGTGTGTGAATATGGAATCATTCTTCATGTGAGGGCATTTAGATACTTTTTGTTGAGCTTGAACTTGCACAAGTAGCAAGTATTGCGAGCATGAGAATCTTTGGTAATGGTGTGTCACAACTTAAATCTTTGAGTACATAATTGATCCTTGCATAAGTAATTGAGTCTTATTGTGTGCACTCATGATTGAGTCTTATGTAGCACTGTTTGAGACACCCTTTTTGAACGGCTAAACTCAAGTTTGCTTGAGGACAAGCAAAAGTTTAAGTTGGGGGTGTTGATGAGTCTACAAATTGGACTCATTTAGGGGTTTATTTTGATAGAAATAGTGTCCTCGAATACTTATTTTGTCTCAATATCTGATGAAAACTCTTACGTTTCAGGTATTTGAAGTTTTAGTGGAAGCATAGATACTTAGGAACAAAAAGGCAGAAAATAACGAAGAAGCTGAAGCATGAGCATCGCCAAGAACCTTTGGCGATTCGCCAAGAACCTTTGGCGATTCGCCGAAAGGTCAGACTCCGCTCTTTGTTCCAGTATGCGAAGCCCTAAAGGAAGAGGATTAAAAAGGCAATGAAAGGAGCAGTCGACGTTTCACCGAATAGTTCCACGAAGCAGTACTATACCGCCCAATGGTCCAGAATATGAAGATGTTGTAGGCAAGCACTCAACGACGATGAGACAGAAGAAAGGCGAGTTGCCGAGTCATTCGGCGGACTCGAATAACCTCGCCGAACTATCCGCCTACACTAATTTCTGATGGCTATAAATACTAAACTCTTTATTCATTTTACAAGTTCCGAACCATTACTATTATTTTCATAATAGAATGGTACATTTTTAGATATTTTCTCTCAAGTTTGGAGAGGGTTTTGTGGGAGACTTGAAGAGAGAAAGATATCATCTTCCCCAAGTTGGAAGTGGGTTTTCTCCATTCTTCTTCCTTTGCTTAAATCAAGGTTTAATTTCTTATACCCATTTGATTTTAGCATCATTTTAGGTGTATTTTGTTATTTCTTGATGTGTGGCTAAAAAACCCCATTCTTGGGGTGTGATTTAGCAATATGTGTTGATATTGTTGTTGGGTCTTGCTTGCTGATAGAGTAGATGTATTTTAATGGTGATTTCACCTAGTGGTTGAGGTTTAATTTAATGGGTTTGTAGTTGCAAATATAAAACCACTCATGTGTTTTCGGCTTGCCCGAGAGGGAGGTCGCGAAACCAAGACTACTAGACTGATGGTCTGAGTGGGTCGACATGAGGTTCATCCCGAGAGGGTGAGCCCTAGTCCCATATCCTAACACTCAGCTCGAGAGAGTGAGTGGGGTAAGGCGTAGGTTGGTCTTCCTGCGGCAAATGGGTGTCCGAGAGGAACCCATTTGAAACGGGGTAAGTTGCCCGAGAGGGAACTTATTTCCATCTAAAGCTTAGACTAGTCACTATTATCTTGCAAATTTCCTATTGAAAGCATGTACCCAACGATTTATCTCAACCTTTATTGCGGTCACACCCAAGAACATTTCCCCATACTTGATTTTCTTGTCAATTTTTGCTATTTTTTACTACTTGTGACAAAACCCCCAATTGATATTTGACACTTTCGTGTCACCCTCTTTAATTTACCATGTTTTTGTTCGTTAATGTCTTTAGCTATGACTAGTAAGAGCTTAATTTTATTTTTCTATCAATTCTCAAAACCACTCCCTTGGGACAAGACCCCAACCTTTAGTTGGGTTACTATACTATCGACGATCGTAGACACTCATACCGTGGGTTAGTGTCATTGGTCACGATAAGCATCAAGTGGCAGATGCGCTAGCAAGGGTGGGATCAATGCTGCAACATGATAACTCTTTTTTGTGTTTGGAAGTTCCACCCTTGTTTGTTTCAGATAAAATGGAAACAGACAAAGAAAGAACTCATTTTATCAGGCTAAAAAAGCCCCATTTTGCATCGGATAATTGTAATAGTACTTTTGTTAGAATACCCCCTCCCCAGACCCCATTATTAGGCATTGCAGAAATGTCACTCCCATGTACTGATCCATATTATATAATATAATGTTTCTATTGTTAACCAAAAAAAAAATTTGTTCAATAACAATCTAAATATACATTTTTTCTCAAGTAACACATAATATGATAACCATGCAAATCAACTGAAAAAAGAACAAAGTTGAACAAGAAAGAAAAATCAACGGTTATATTATATAAAAACGTAACAAGAATTCACTCTACAAATTTTCATCAATATATTAGATAAAAAATTAGTTACTCATAAAAGTATGGGAAACACAATAGTAAAATTAATAAACAATAATGAAAAAGAGCAAGAAAAAGAGAACTTGTTGCCAAATTTTTTTATCTTACTCCACGACGGTTTCTAGCTCTCTCCAGATCAAAAGTTATTTAAAAGTTGTGCAAAAGATGTGAAGATATGTTACTAAGGTTTATGAGCTTAGTGATATTTTAAAATTAACTTATCCATGTAACAGTTTAATTAGTACTATGCTTACCCAACAAATTATATGCCACGATCCGAACTATCTTTAATATGTATATTGATCCAAATCAGATGATTTCTAATTGTATGTATGTATCCAAATAACTTCTTAAGTATTGGAAGTGTGTATTATATGTGAATTAGAGTCATAAGGAACCTCTGGCATCAATCACCAAGTCGAGTTCAAGCTTTACTGACCAAGTTTTTCCTTGAGATCATGCAGGGTTAATTTCAAATGATCATATCTCTTAGATTCTTCATGGACTTCGTCTAAAGTTTTGAGTACATAAAACCATTGTAAAGTGGGCGATACAAATCTCCTTGGATTGTCACGACCCGAGCTTACACCCTGGATGTGGCCAGCACTCGTGAACTACTGTTGGCCCTCAAGCGAACCCTCATCTTGGATGACTACAAGCGGAAGACTAACTCAAGCATACATAAACATCAAATTGAAAGAAACGTTTAAAAATAGTTTACTGAATCTCAAAACATTTCTGAATATACTGAGTATGAAACATAAGTTTTAAATAGAATATCTAAAACTGAAAGACTCTAAAAAACTGTCTATCTATGAAGCCTCTAATGTATACAAGGATGAGTGTTGGGACAAGACCCGCAACTTCTTAAGAGAACTACTAGTAACAACTTATAAAAACTGGAGTCCTCCAGAAGCAAGAAGGTCTTACTTAAAAGCTGCCAAAATGATCTCAATGGGCTCTTGCTAAGGATCCTAAGAACCTATATCGACATCATTAAAAGATAGGTTGAATGATATCAGTACATTGAATGTACGAGTATGCAATATAGCTGAATAACAAATAGCATAATAAAAGGACTGCAGTAGATATAGATATATACTCAACTGAATGTAAGGAAATAAAGAAGTGAAATCATTAAAACTTTACAAAAATACTTACTCTGTCATGCCTCGAGTCTACATCCTGGGTGGGACTGGCACTCGAGATCCATTACTGACTCGAAGGGAACCCTTGGCCTGGCTTCAATCTTAGCGGAAGACTTACTCATAATAAAAGCACTTTAAAAAGTAACTATAACTCAAATGATAATTTAGAATGTTTTAGAAATAATATTCAACTAGCCAAAGTGGCAACTCAAGTCTCAACATAAACGAAAGGAAATAAAAAGACTCATGAACTAATAATGTCAAACTATCTATGAAGCCTCTAATAATATGAGGGATATCGGGACAAGACCCCCCGATCATCCTAACAACTGAAATGACAAAACATAATAAAGGGATCCTCCGGAAGCAAGGAGGCACACCAACAACTCTAAAGCTCAACTGGATCAACGAAGTGTTGGATGCTGATCCTGATTACCTATATCTGCATTATAAAAGATACATACCAAATGGCGTCAGTACATGAAATGTACGAGCATGTGAGGGGAAATCTAAACAAGACATAAGCTTGAACTGAAAGAAACACTTACTTCGTCTCGACTCAACTCATCTCAATATAAAGCAGTAATAAATATGCAATATAAATAAAAGCTTTAAAACATCTAGATAACAACTCATTTTATTTAAAGACACAATAATAACTTAGTTTTGTATATGAAAATACAAGTAACTCTATGGGAGATTCTCTAACCGACAACCATCACTATGAGCTATGTGATGATACAGGTCTCTCCCACGCTACCAGAATTGTCCTATACTTTGCCGAAGTATAGAACTCCTCAACTAAGTGGATCCACTAGTCTATGCTAAAAATCAATAAGAAATCATCTAAAAAGTACAGCACTTTCTACCCACGTTGGCTACATGGTTTATGGAGACTTTGAGTTATCTGAATTCGTCCCCATATAGATGCTCAATACTACTCCCAAAATGTGACTACCTCATATGTTTAAAAACATGAATTTCTCTATGGTTTGAGATTATTACTCAAAAACCTATCTCTTAAAAGAGATGGTACTCAAAACTGCTCATGAAAACTCTTTTGGAAATTGGTGTTTCCTCTCATCTTAAATGTGAAAATATTTACTTTTGGGAAATACTTAGTTCCCATATATAATTTTAAAGAAAATGATCTTAGCTCTACTCTTCCTCAAACTCAATGCTTAAGTCTTAAACAAGTTTAAAATATTTGTAAAAGACTTCTAAAAATGACTCGAAGAACTCTCAAGACTTGGCTCTTAACTCTACCTTGGATTTGAATTAGGAATTCAAGGTTATGTTTTGTGATAGGAAGGATATCGTGATGATTAAGAGTGTTTTTAGATAGTTAATAATGAGAAACGATCAAACAAACACTTCTAAAAGCAAGTCCGCGACACGGAGATGCATTATAATATTTGGTCGCGAAATAAGTTTAAAAATAGTGGATTCTGCGTTCTCCCCGCGACGCGGAGAGGAAAGTTTCACTCTGAAGTAACAGGTCCGTGATGCAGACCTGGAACTTTGTTTTCTGTCTGACTTTTTCTTTCTCATTTTTTAACCTCAATTCACCTAGAATCGAATGGTTTCTTCCCCAATCACTTAGATTCGAATACTCAACGTTAGTATGCAATAATTTACTCAAAACTACCCTTGAAACACTAACACTTATCTCAAGAATTCATCAAAACCTCAATAATCAAGATTATGAAAGAAACTTCAGTAAAACTTATCAAGAACTCAAATCCTTCAACTTTGACAAATGAATTTCGCTGAAAAAAACATGATTGGCGCGTGGGTGAACGAACCCAACGCTATGTGAACTCACATACCTCTTCGGGATCAAACCCTTGGCAAAAATCCGCAAGAAAACCTCCGATTTTGCAAGAACTGGATGAACGCCTTATTACTTGTCCTCTTTTTTCTTCTTGAATTCTTTTCTAAAACCCTAGCGTGATTTAGGATTGTGTAAACTGAACCAAATAAGTTTAGACCACTAATTAATTACTAAAAATGAATTAAATCTGATAGTGTAAGTAAAAAACCAAAATACCCCTCTTAAATCTGGGTAACTTTTCTTAAACTGACAGCCCGACTTCAGACAGTCATATCTCCCACATACGAGCTCTAAAATTAGCAAACTAGGTGGCGTAAAAAAGAAGATTCTAAGAATTTTCATTTGATATCTTATGGGCCACCTAAATCATCCTGTACTAAAAGATATGGTCGTTTGATGTTGACCCAAAACTCATACTTAGTATAACTTTCCAAAATTTCCAACTTCTGCTCTTTCCAAAAATAGTTCTTTCTAATTCTAGTTCTTTCTAAGGCGGGATGTTACAATATCTGCCCTTTGGGAACATTCGTCCTCGAATGAGATCACTCTAAGTAGACTAAGGGTGTAACATCTAACATATAGCTCAAACACCTAACAAGCATTATATAACACAACATTTCAACTTAAAATAAATGCCAAGAAAAAGATTAGTACCTTAGTTTGGAATTTCTCTCCGGACTCAAAGAGGGTATCTATTCTTCATGTCCTCCTCAGCCTCCCAAGTAGCTTCCTCAACAAACTGATTCCTACACAGAACCTTGACTGATGCTACCTCCTTGGTTCTCAACTTGTGAACCAGACGATCTAAAATATGAACAGGAATCTCCTCATAAGATAACCTATCCTTGATACCAATATCTTCAGTAGGTATGATAAGTGAAGGATCACCTATACACTTCTTCAACACGGAAATGTGAAATATCGGATGGACCGATGATAACTCTTGTGGTAGCTCTAACTCATAAGCTACATTGTCAATCCTTTTGGATATCCTGTAAGTAGAGGTGTACAAGCCAAACCGTAAAGTCAAACCAAACCGACGAACCAAATCAAACCAAAAAAAAAAAATGATTTGTGGTTTGGTTTGGTTGGTTTGGCGGTTGAACAAAAAAACGACCACTCTTGGTTTGGTTTGGTATTAAAAGAAAAAAAGTTAAACCGAACCCAAACCAAACCGACATAATATATATATATAATTTTATTTTATTTAAAGACAAAAAATATTATTTATAATCTACTTTGTTAATATATTTTTAGTTAGTTTATAGTTTTCAATGTTTATAAATTTTATTTCAAATTTGGGCTTGTAAAATTTGTAAATATTTTATTTTTTATTAAGATCCGAAATTACAATTATATTGTTATAGTTTTTCAAATTCGAAGTTAACAATTAACTTTGTAAATATTTTTTTTGTATTCAGTTTGCCTATAGCTTTTAATCTTATTAATTTAACATAATGAAGGTTGATATTTCAAAAAAAATAATAATTGTACTCATGTGAATTTTACCGTCTTTTCAAAAAATTATATTCAGTTAACATTTTTTAAGTTTAGCTTATCACACAGGTAAGTGAAAATATATTTGATCTCTTTTTCAAATGTCGTATAGTTGTAAAAAATTGAAAAAACCGAAAAAAACTGAAAGAACCGACTAAAGTCGAAATAGAAAAAACTGACTTTATGTGGTTTGATTTGGTTTTTAGATTTAATAAACCGACCTATGTACACCCCTCCTTGTAAGGACCAATATATCGGGGACTCAGTTTACCCTTCTTACCAAATCTCATAACACCCTTCATGGGTGAAACCTTCAAATAAACCCAATCATCTACTTCAACCTCTAAGTTTCTTCTCCTACCATCTGTATAGGATTTTTTACGACTCTGCGTTGTTTTCAATCTCTCTTGAATAACCTTCACTTTATCAATAGCTTGATGAACTAAGTCTGGTCCTATCAACCTAGATTCACCAACTTCAAACCATCCAATAAGAGATCTGCAGCATCTCCCATAAAGAGCCTCATAAGGAGCCATCTGGATGCGAGAGTGATAACTATTGTTGTAAGAAAACTCTATGAGAGGTAAGTGATCATCCCAATTACCTTTGAAATTGATCACACACGACCTCAACATATCCTCTAAAGTCTGAATTGTGCGCTCCACTTGACCATCTATCTGAGGATGAAAAGCAGTACTCAAATTTACCTTGGAATCCAAACCTTTCTGGAAATACTTCCAAAATTGTGCGGTGAATTGCGCACCTCTATCTGAAATGATAGACACTGTAACTCTATGAAGTCTGACTACCTCTTGAATATATAGCATAATCTTCTGTTGAATGGGTAGTCTTTACCGATAAGAAATGGGTTGATTTAGTCATTCGATCTACAATCACCCAAATCGAATCATGTTGTTTGCAAGACCGTGGTAAACTTGTAATGAAATCCATATTGATCATCTCCCACTTCCATTCCGGAAGATCTATATTCTGATCCATACCACCGGGCCTCTGGTGCTCTACCTTGACTTGTTGACAATTCAGACACTTAGCAATGAACTTTGTTATGCCCTTCTTCATACTACTCCACAAATAGACTTCTCTCAAGTCGCGATACATCTTTGTGGAACCCAGATGGATAGAATATCTGCAGCTATGAGCTTTCTCTATGATTCTCTCTTGGAGTTCATCCACCATTGGTACACACAATCTACATTGATACCTCAAAACCATCTCCCCCTTGTTCAAAAGCCATTACTTTTTTCTTATGAACATTTGCCTTTAATTCAAGCAAAATAGGATCTAGGTCTTGTTTCTCTTTCACTTCAGACACTAATGATGATTCAGTCCCATTCATCACCACTACTCCTCTATTGTTGGAATCCATTAGTCGAACTCCTAATCGTGCAAGTCTATGAACATCTTTTGCCAACTCTTTCTTGTATTCCTCAACATGGGAGGTACTACCCATAGAAAACCTACTTAAAGCATCCACAACGACGTTAGCTTTACCTGGGTGATAGAGAATACTCATGTCATAATACTTGAGTAACTTGAACCACCTCCTCTGTCTGAGATTAAGCTATTTCTGACTAAACACATACTGAAGAATATTCTGACCGGTGAACACATCTACATAAACACGATAAAGATAGTGACGCCATATTTTTAAAGCCAATACTACAGCAGCCAACTCTAGATCATGGGTTGGGTAATTCTTCTCGTGAATATTAAGCTGTCTGGAGGCATAAGCTACAATTTTGCCATTCTACATTAATACACAACCCAGTCCAACTCTGTACGCATCACAATATACCACAAAACCTTGCGTACCTTCTGGTAAGGTCAATACTGGGGCAGTAGTCAACCGTTTTTTCAATTCTCAAAAGCTTTTCTCACAAGCTTCAGACCATTGAAACTTAACTGTTTTCTAAGTCAACTTAGTCAATGGGGATGAAATAGATAAAAACCCCTCGATGAACCTTCTATAATATCTAGCCGATCCTAAGAAAATTCTAATATCAGTTGGAGACGTGAACCTAGGCCAGTTCTTTACTGCCTCTATCTTTTGAGTGTCAACTCGAATCCCATCACCGAAAACAATTTGGCCTAGGAATGCCACAGACTCAAGCCAAAATTCACTCTTAGAAAATTTAGCATACAACTCTCTGTCCTTGAGAGTTTGAAGGACTATTCTGAGATAACTAGCATGATCTTCCTTATTCCTCGAATAGATTAGAATGTCATCAATGAATACGATAACAAAAATGTCTAGATAAGGCTTGAATACTTTGTTCATAAGATCTATGAATGTTGCAGGAGCATTAGTCAAACCAAATGACATAACTAGGAACTAATAATGACCATAGCGGGTCCTAAAAGTTGTCTTAGGGATATCACTTTCTTTTACTCTCAACTGATGATAGTTAGATCTGAGGTCTATCATAGAAAAACAAGTGCACCGTAAAGTAGATCGAAGAGATCATTAATTCTCGGAAGAGGATATTTATTCTTGATAGTAACCTTATTCAACTGACGGTAATCTATGCACATTCTAAGAGAACCATATTTCTTTCTCACAAATAAGACCGGAGCACCCCAAGGTGAGACACTTGGTCAAATAAAACCTTTTTCAAGAAGATCTTTCAACTGCTCTTTTAACTCTTTATGGCGGAATAGATATAGGATGAGTGTCAGGAAAAATATCTATATTGAAGTCTATTTCTCTCTCAGAAGGGACTCCGGGAAGATCATCTGGAAAGACTTCTGGAAACTCTCTAACAATTGGACCTGACTGAATAGGTGGTGTCTCAACACTAGAGTCATTAACTTGGACTAAGTGTAAGATGCACCCCTTGGAAACTAACTTTCTAGCCTTAAGGTATGAAATGAAACGAGCCTTAGGAACTGTTGAACTAATCATCCACTCAATAATTAGCTCATTAGGAAACTGGAACTTAACAACTCGAGTTCTACAATCAACTGAGGCATAACAGGAATGAAGCCAGCCGATACCTAGAATGACATCAAAATCTGCCATATCTAACTCAACTAAGTCAGCTAAGGTGTCCTTGTGATTTACGAAAATTGTATAACCACGATAAACTCTCGCAGCTAGAATAGACTCACCAACAAGATAGAAACACTGAAGGGCTCAAGAAGTTGCTCAGGAAGGATATTAAAATTCATAGCAACATAAGGAGTCACAAAAGATAGAATCGCTCCTGGATTTAGCAAAGCATAAACATCAAAAGTAAAGACTTTGATCATACCAGTGACAACATCTAGAGAATTCTCTTTCTCTTGGAGACTAGTGACAACATAAAGACTGTTTGCCCCTCTGTCGGTTCCTAGAGTAGCTCCTCTAGGTGCAGCTCTGTTTGGTGGAGCAACCAAAGAAACTCAGCATTGAAAACAATGCCTGTACCTTTTCATCCTCAACATTTCTTATGGCAGGACAACCTCGGACATCTCTTTGTGGAGGCATGATCTGAAAGATACGCTCAAGCACGAGTTAGAAAGAAACTTTTATAGAGATAAACTCTATCGTACGAAATGAGTATGAAAGAATTGAGGTAGTTTCTAAATATTGCAGCCTCTTAATCATAGATGTGGCACATTTCACACTAATAACTAGGACTCTAAAGACACAGTTTCATAGACTCCCTAGGACTCTTGAACTCTGTGGTTTGATACCAAGTTAGTTACGCCCTGAACCTACACCTTGGGCGGGACTGGCTCTCGAGAACCATTGCTTGCCCCAAGCAAACCCTTGCTCTGGCTTAACTCTTAGTGGAAGACTTACTCATAATAAAAGCACTTTAAAAAGTAACTATAACTCAAATAATAACTTAGAATGTTTTAGAAATAAACATTCAACTAGCCAAAGTGGCAACTCAAGTCTCAACATAAATGAAAGGGAATGAAAAGACTCATGAACTAATAATGTCTAACTATCTATGAAGCCTCTAATACCATGAGAGTTGTCGGTAAAATACCCCCCAATCATCCTAACAACTGAAATGACAAAACATAATAAAGGGATCCTCCGGAAGCAAGGAGGCTCACCAACAACTCTAAAGCTCAACTGGATCAACGAAGCGCTGGATGATCCTGGTTACTTGTATCTACATCATAAAAGATGCTGACCAAATGGCATCAATACATGGAATGTACGAGTATGTGAGGGGAAATCTTTACAAGACGTAAGCTTTAATTAGAACTGAAAGAAACACTTACCTCATCTCGACTCAACTCATCTCAATATAAAGCAATAATAAATTTGCAATATAAAGAAAAGCTTTAAAACATGTAGATAACAAGTCAATGTATTGAAAAATACAATAATAACTTATTTTTGTATATGAAAATACAAGTAACTCTATGGGAGATTCTCTAACCGACAACCATCACTATGAGCTAGTGATGATACATCGTCTCGCCCACGCTGCCAGAACTGTCCTATACTTTGCCGGGGTAAAGAACTCCTCAACTAAGTGGATCCACTAGTCTATGCTAAAAATCATTAAGGAATCATCTAAAAATTATAACCATTTCTACCCACGTTGGCTACATGGTTTATGGAGACTTTGAGTTATCTGAAATCGTCCCCATATCGGTGCTCAATACTACTCCCAAAATGTGACTAGCTCATATGCTTAAAAACATGACTTTCTCTGTAGTTTGAGATTATTACTTAAAAATATATCTCTTAAAAGAGATGGTTCTCAGAACTGCTCATGAAAACTCTTTTGGAAATCGGTGTTTCCTCTCATCTTAAATGTGAAAATATTTACTATTGGGAGATACATAGTTTCAATATATCATTTTAAAGAAACTAAAAGTTATGGTCATTTGAAATTGACCCAAAACTCATACTTAGCATAACTTGCCAAAATTTCCAACTTTTGCTCTTTCCAAAAATATTTCTTTCTAATTCTAGTTATTTCTTAGACGGGATGTTACATACTCATATCTAAGCTCAACATTATAAGTGATATAATAAAAATACACTTTTAACTCTATTTTGGAGATTCTCTAACCGATAACCATCACTATGAGCTACGTGATGATACAACGTCTCACCCATACTGCGAGAACTGTCATATAGCTTGCCGGGTTATAGAACACTTCAACTAATTGGATCCACTAAGCTATGATTAAAAAGCAATAAGGAATCATCTAAAAAGTATGATCCTTTACCCATGTTGACATACATGGTTTAGGAGGACTTTGACTTGTCTGAACTCGTCCCCATATCGGTGCTCAATACTACTCCTAATAATATATACTCATGTTCATATGTTTAAAAAAATAACTCTTCCTTTGGTTTGAGATAATTGCTCAAACTACCCTCTTAAAAGAGGTAACTGCTCTTGAAATATCTCGTGAACTCATAACTCATTCAGAAATCTCAGTTTCTCTTTTATCAAGGTAAAAATTGATTACTCTGGGAATACATAGTCCCCTTATACTTACTCAATTCATACTTGAAAACTCTTTCTCAAAAACATATCTAAATCATATTTTAATATGATCATTGATGACTCGAAAAGTCATACTACATAAACATTGATGGTATATCTAGATACCATACTGCTCATACATTGATGGCATACTCAATTGTCATACTAATCATGTTTTAAAAACTCTTTTCTCAAAACGCATCTTCACTTTCTCAAAACTCAGCTTAAGAACTCAAGTGTTGGCTTTAAAAAAGCTTTTCAAAATTTATAACTCAAATCATAGGGTTCATGTGGAATTATGGACATGAACGACTCAACTCAGGGATCTTAATAGCAATAAGGAAACTCAGTACTCAGAACTCAAGACTCAAGAACACTACTCATCTCAAGAATACTCAATCCATAGGGTGTGAAATATAGACATGAACGAATCAACTCAAGAATGTTAATGCATGACATATAGAGATTCAGTAATTAGGAATAGAATTTAAAAAAGAAACATGAACTCGAGAACTCAACGATCAACTCATCTCAAGAATACTCAAATCTAGGGGTAGAATCCTAGATTTCTCTTTTACTGATTTGAAAGTACGTAGATGTTGGACGTGAGATACTAGAACAGAGAAATGGGATGAGAGATAACTGATAGCCAAAGCTACAACATAATTGCATAACCGTTCTTCTAACGTCTAATCTTTTTTAACAAATGCTCATTGGGTCTAGATCCCAAAAAAAAGTTTCTTATAGCCCATAGGCCCTTATAGAGTCAGCTTGGTTCACAACATTTGTCACCCCTAGTTTAAGTGTATTTTTGACACTTATCTCATATAGAAATGTGTTATTCTTTTTTAGACTGACTAAAAAGGAAATTAAGTCATATAAACTAGGACAAAGGAAATATTATTTTACCAAATATCTCTAACTCGTTCTTTTGCCAACATTATAACCCGTAAAAGTCTTTTGATCTTATATTTTTAATGCTTCTATTAATGAATTATGACACTAAGGTAAGCCTATGATACACCTCGACCTGTACATGTTTTTTTTTTAATATTGGTAATCCATTTGATCACATATTTGTACTATAGTTTTAAGAGTATTTTCTCATATGATCAAATACATATCTGATATACCTATAATATATAACATGATTAAAAAGTATTTAATTGTTTCAGATGCAAGTATAATACTTTTTTGAATACATAGATATTTTTTCTTTTGAATACATAGATATATAATAGACATAATGTATGTAAGATCAAATACGCTCACAATACTGCTGTTTGGAAGATGACGTTTTGTTATGGACTTATGGCCTGAAAAATGAATCTTAAAATTCTTTTTCTTATACAGCAATTTTTCGAGTGATCTTTTAATTCTCTTCTCAATGACTAGATCCTTCTTGCACCGCTCTTCAAATCTAAGCATTCAACAGAAGACTGGAGAGAGTTCGGCATCAAAATAGATGCTTCTTGATAGAGGCGTATTCAAGATTTTGGCAAGATGAGTGTACAATTACAAAAAAAAATACATCTTAAATATAAATTTGATCGGTTTGACTCTTAGGTTCTTAATATGAACCATTTAAATTTTGAAAATTACAGTCCAAAATATATAATACTACTAGTTTTAAATTTTAATATACACATTTGATTTAACTATATAAAAATTTTACAGTGCTAAAATTTTTAGAAAATTTCAATGTAACACACTTGAAAATTTTGAAAGATTAAAGAAAAATAACAAGAGAAAAATTAGTTGCAACATCAAAAGTGTAGCCGATAACCACTTGGAGAGTTGTTACTCAAAAGGACAAGATAGATATAAGACTTAAATTTTTATCCTCACTTAGAGAGGTACACCCAATCGTCATCGTATTATTATATGATACTTTGAACATGGGTTCACACATCTATATTTAAATATTTTATAAAAAATATAACACTATTATATATGATCTAGAGAGGGGAGCATGGGTTCACGTGAACCCACAAAATCCCCTCTAGATACGCCCCTGCTTCTTGAACCCTAAACACTAAAAGAAATCATCTTTAAAAACACATACCACAATGGATAGGTGAACTATAACTACTATCTTTTAACATTGTTATCTCCGTTAACTCCCAATTCATCCAAAACATTATTACATCAACTTTAAAGGTAGTTCGCCCACAAATGAGCGAACTACAATTCTTTTTATTTCTTTCTCATTTTTAAATGTACTGTGAAATCTTTTTAATACATAAAATCATGACTTTTTTCAATAATAAAAATAAAATAAAAAACTTGAGAATTTTTCATAAAATAAATTTTACTATTTGCTTACAATAATAGTAGTAAAAAACCTTTGGTGCTATTCAATAATTATTCCGTAAATTGTTATGTGACCATCTATTTCACTTTGTACATGGTTGAGAGTATGATTCACTAGTTATGCTTACGTGTGTTTTCACTTTTGTGGGTGGATCCTTAGTGGTGGATCAGGTGTACCGATTCTGCGATGTTCTCTTGGTAGAATGTGGGGATCATTGGGTCCAATTCTACTGTTCTTAAGGGTAATTTACAATCACAATTGCTAAATCTAGCATTTCGATAGTGTTATTAGGGGGTTTGTATGCTTGGACATATCTCTCGATGAGTATCTGTTGTCTAAAGACCAATTTTTTGTAACTTAGGCTCATGGAAATTTATGTTAGGAGATGGAGATATTGATAAGAACTATGATTGTTGGATGTTATGAGTGTGCGTTGATTGGTTCAGGTTCACTTCTAATTGTAGCAAGTGGAATTTTATCATGCTTAAGTGCTAAAGAATTTGTCCGGATGATTGTGTTAAGGTCCTTGATAACATGTTGCAGACATATGTACGATTAACTTTGGTGGTTGTTGGGAATCGCTTTTGTTGTTAGTTAAGTTTACATACAATAATATTTATCACTCGAGTATTGAGATGACTTCATTGAGGCATTATAAGGGAGGATGTGTAGGTATTCAATTGGTTTGTTTGAGGTTGGAGGTGTGAAACCCTTAGGGGGTTGATTTGGTGAAAGATGCTCAAGATAAGGTGAGAAGCATCCAAGCTAAGCTTCTAGCAGTCCATAGTCAATAGAAAAAGTATGCAGACCGTAAGGTGAGGACATGGCCTTTCAGGCTGGTGAACAAGTTCTTCTAAAAGTGTCACCCATAAAGGGGGTAATGAGATTCAGTAAGAAGGGCAAGCTTAGTCATTGATATATTGGTCTCTTTTTTAGATTTTTGACTGTGTAGGGCCAGTGACTTATAGATTAGCCTTACCCCCTAGCTTATCTGGAGTTCATCCAGTGTTTTATGTGTTCAAGTTGAAGAAGTATCATAGGGACGGATATTACATCATAAAGTGGGACTCAGTGTGGTTAGACAAAGACCTTCAGTATGAGGAGGAATTGATTATAATTCTTGATCGTGATGTCTGGAAGCTGAGGACCAAGGAAATAAAGTCCATGGAAGTTCACTAGAAGCCTCGTCCAGTTGAGGAAGCTACTTGGGAAATCGAGAAGGACATGCAAGACAAATATCCTTAGCTATTCGTCGATTCAGGTACTACTCTACTGTCACTTTAGCCCGTTTTCCTAGTTTTTCACTCGGAGACGAATTATGGGTAAATTGATATCTATTGTAACGACCTGTCACCGTCGTTATTGAAAAGCCAACGGAGAAAAATTTTGGGCCAAAAAACTTTTTGGTAGTAACTTGAGAATTCCTAGCATAGTCTAGATTTAAATGAAATCGGAGTCAGTGAGGTCTAGGAAGATCTGGTAGCGAATAAGAGATCTAATAATGGATTTGGTTACATGTGTGGATAGCTAAGACGTTACGAAATCCGTACGACTTTACGAAATCGAATTGGGGGAGTAGAACTCCTGAAACTGATCTTAGCGTGAGCGGGTAGTTTCTGAGTGTCTTGGGATGAAGGTGTGTTGTGAAATGGGGATTTGAAACTCCTAATTTGACTCTTTGTTTCCATGCAAGCTGCCAGGGCGGAATTATTCCCACCAGGGGGGGCCGCTGTAGCGGGATAGGGTCCACCACAGCGGGACAGACGCGACTAAAGTTAGAAATAAACCCCAAAAACGTCATTATTCTGCAAACTTCATTCTTAAGAGTTAGGAGACGACTCCAGGCATTTCTTGATTGTTGTCCACTGCTTTTGGTGCAAAAGATAAGATTCTTACTCCCCTAATCTGTTTTCGATCCGTAGAACTTAAATTCTTGGTTATTAATTATTGGGGGAGGATTTTTAGACTGGAATTGATGGTGGAAAAAAGCACTAGTTGCACCTTAGGATCAGGGGTTTGGCCTAGGGTTGATAATGTTGATTGTAATTCAGGCAACTAGGCCTCGTTTATTAATCCTCGCACTATATTGATTATTTGTAGACCAAGAACAAGCGGAAAGAATCTAGAAAATGAAGGATCAAGTTTCTTATGAGGGTTCAAGTTTTGTTTGAGGTAGGTGATGGTTGTGATTTCATGTTTGTGTGATGTATGTTAGTAATTGCTCCATTATAATGCATGTATGTATGTTAATGTTGCTCTATTGATCACACTAATCGTAAATGAGTATGAACGAATGACTGTATGCCATGAATCAACACTTCATTGTATTATTATAAAAATGTACATTGTGATCGTGGCTTGTTGAATGGAACGGGTGTCACGTTCCGACACATAAACTGGGATCGAATGTCACGTACCGACATACATATTGAAACGGGTGTCACGATCCAACACACTGACTTGGAACGAGTGTCACGATCCAACACACTAACTTGGAACGAGTGTCACGATCGGGCACACTAACAGTTTGGGTATGGAATCCATGAGAGGACCATTGACTTTTCATATAAATGTATTATTGTGAATGTGGAATTGTACATCGATCCTGGAATGATGACTAATATTGTATATGTTCGGTGTATGCCTGTTTTATTATGTTGTGATTACTTGTTTATGTTTCACTTATTGAGATAGCCGCGTGATCCTACCAGTACAGTGTGGTTATGTACTGATATTGCACTTGCTCTTTCTTTGTTGAGTAAAAGGCATCTTCAGGAGGCTACTGACAGACCTCGTCTAGGAGATCAGTGATCCATCGAATTCAAGGGTGAGTCAGTTCTTTCAGGCTGCCATGAGTTCTCGTTATGTTTAGTCTATTTCTATTCAGACTTAGACTAGTACTTTAGATATTCTTATGTTTAGTTTGGGGTTGCACTCATTTCCTTAGACTTGTCGTTAGTAGATGTTTTGGTACATTGACTTTCAGATTCTAAGCATTATTTCCACAATTGTTTTGTTAGACTTTCAGAGTTTATGGAAACTCAATATTTTTCCTTTAGACATTTAAACCTGGTGTCGTATCTTTAAATGCTTAGTTTCGTTAATTTGGTTAGTTGGGTTGTAGTAACGGTTCTCCCACCGAAGGGTTAGTGTGGGTGCCAATCACGACGATCTGGGTCGTGAGACAATTGGATACAAATTGGATATTAGCAGTAATCAGTTTTAGATTGAGATTTTAGTTTGAAAAAAATTTGCATATACAAAGTAATAAGAATTAAATATCTTAAAATTCTATTTAGATACCAATTGTATACATTGTTATAATTAGGTTTTCGAAATGGATATCAATTGGATACAATGTTAATTAGTTTAGATTGACTTACACAGTCGAAATCTTAATCATATTTTGTATTTTCAGCTGAATACCAATTAGATACCAATTAGATACAAATAGACTTAGTTTTCCTAGTTGGATATCAATTTGATACCCAATTGGACATCAGTTTGATACTAATTAATAGGGGTGTACATGGCCGGGTTGGTTCGGGTTTTTCAAATATCAAACCAAACCATTTGTGTCGGATTTTTAAATTTATAAACCAAACCAAACCAATAAAACTAGGGTTTTTCAACCTCGGATTTTTCCGGATTTTTTCGGGTTTTTCCGGTAAAGTATTCATACAAACATATAATTTACTTGTACTTCAAATATTTTTTTAGTTCTACCAAAATACAAATATCTAAGGTATTTCTTAAAAAAATAACACAATATGATATGATTAATGACACTAAAATATCCAACAAAAATAGTAATAATAATGAAATCGCGTAAAACAAATATTGCAAATTAACAAGTCATAATGAAAATGAT
>JAJOOF010015096.1:0-21117 GCA_029582545.1 Solanum lignicaule
GTTGTTGTTGTGTGATCCCACCTGAGAGCAAAAAACATGGTTGTCAAAGTGTACCTACCAATGTGTTTGTTATTATAAAAACTGTGAGGACAAGCATCCTATCCAGAAATGGAGTATAAATGGTGCAGATTTCCACCATTGACGCTTGATTATGCAGTTTGGGCGCCTATAAACCACTTACTATCTCCTTCTAATTAGTTCACAAACATCATGTACCACATTTTGACCATTCATTCAGGATCACTTACGAAGTTTATCCTCTAATTCTAGACTGAAAAGTATACCAAGATTGACAGCTTAATTCTTTTCCTCTGAAGAAAAGAAATCTAGCATCTTGTTCTTTGAATTTTCAAAGTGGAACTGATACAAATTGGTGCCTTCATTCTTGCGAACTGAGTAGGAAATTCACTTTTTTTTTTAAGAAAGTATTTTCCATGAAAACCAAAAACACCCTAGGAATTGGGTGTTAGTCAGTTTGGATAGTGAAGAAAAAAAAGTTTGTGTGATGAGTTGATATGTCATTTTAGTTTAAATGGATGGGGTTAAAGAGGAAGGACATATTCAAGCCATTTTTGTAACACGAAGAACATACATGAATAAATTTTTAATAGTAGATGAGAAGTACGACCTTTTTTTTCAATATTGTGTTTTCACAAAGGAAACATATCACGACCGTGACTGTCGTGATTGGCACCCACACTAATCTTTCGGTGGGAGAACCATTTATACTAATTAGCTAATCAACTTAATAAAAATATTAAGGCATTTAAGTTACGGAAGCAAGTTAAATGCTGAGGAAAGAATAGAGTTCCCATAAAATTCAAACAAAAGTCTAATAATAATAAACTAACATTGCGGAAGTAATGCCTAGAACCTGAAAGTCAATGTACCAAAACATCTAAAAATGAACCAAAGTCTAAACAAGAAGGGTTACAACCTCAAACTAATGAACTAACAACTAACTAGAAAGTCAAAGTACGAAATGTGGACATAGACGAAAGGAGAACTCATGGAAGCCTAGAAGAACTGGCTCACCCTTGAATTCGATCGACGATCACTGATCTTCTAAACGAGGCATGTCAATAACCGCCCGAAGATGCCCTATACTCAACAAAGAAAGAGAAAGTGTAGTATAAGTACACAACCACAATGTACTGGTAGTATCACGCAGCTATCCCACTAAGTGCAACATACATCCGCCATTACAATAATACAATCATATGCATCTATCAAACATATACAATATTATCAACATTTATGAACAAGGTACAACTTCGCATTTCTCAAGACACAATCATATCAAATCATTGGTACTCTCATTGAACCCAAATGTCACGCCCCAAACTCGAGGGGCGCAACTGGGTCCTAATGCCAAAACTCAGGCCCGAGCCGACCTTGCTAAACCATTTGCTACTAGCGCATGACAGCCACACACAGTCAAGAAAACAAACAAATATATCTTGGCTTAAAACTAAGCCATCGGCCGGCAAGGCCCCTGTCAACTGATCTACAAAAGAAACAACTACTCCAAGGAGATCATATAAATAAATAGCCAACTAGCACAGAAGTCCTGATTGGGCCGTCGAGGCCACCATGATATCTATACCAAAACTAAAAGCAGGTATATATCATTACAATACATCAAACAGCTCACAAACTTCAGCAAACCAACAACATAGGCCAGTATGGCTATAACGTAGCTATACACACCACACACTAGTCTGCAAGCCTCTAAAAGTAGTAAAGATTAGCGAGACAGGGCCCCAGCCTACCCATAAAGATATATACAACAAAAGGTAACAAACCTCCCAACTATGGCAGCTCCGAAGGAAAGGGCTAGCCAATCGAATAAAAGTTAATCTTGCTGCCGAGGAGGTCTACTCAATCTTCTATCAGGACCTGCATGCATGAATGCAGTGCCCCAAGGCAATGGGGCGTCAGTACAAAAATAATGTATAGAGTATGAAAGGCAATAGACAATGAGGAGGTATCCTGATATACTGGAATAATTTAATAAATAAATCAAGGATAAGATAAGCCTACTGACTTGCTCCTAAATCTAAACTTATCAAAAATAATAAAACAACAACCTACCCAAGCCCCCATAAGCTCGACAGGTACAAACAGGACACAAGATCACCTACTCAGGCCCCTATAAGCCCGGAAGGTGCCAATCAGCCTATATACCCCTATCGGTAGTCCCCAAGCCCCGTAGCCAGTCACATAGCCCTCTTAGACATTAATATAGCCCCGTAGGCAGCACATAGCTATCTTAGGCATAAACATAGCTTATAGACAACTCATAGCCCTCTTAGGCAACAACATGGCCATGTAGGAAGGACAAAGCCTTCTTAGGCGTCAATATAGCCCTGTAGGCAACTCATAGCCCTTCTAGGCATCAATATAGCCCCATAGGCAACTCATAGCCCTTTTAGGCATCCATATAACCCTGTAGGCAGAACATAGCCCTTCTAGGCATAGATTACATTCCTGCAGCTAACCATAATAGCCCCAAGGGCAACAATAACAATCCAATCTCTAAAATCGAGCAATTTAGTTATAAGCAACCTATACAAATAGCCTCTAAGTCGTGTCCAACACAGGGATGCTACTAACTGAATAAGAATCCCGATAAGGGAGGATTATATCAACTCAAGCAGCCAACAATCAACAATAATGGATACAAGTGTAACAAGGATAACAAACCAATTACATTGCTCCTAAGCTTTAAGGAAACATGTCGTAAGTAGGCAATAGCCTTAACATACCTTTCCAATTAATGCTCGAAAGACCGTAGTTCCTTCACGAAAGTTGTTCCTTATGTCCTAAGCTTCGCAAATACTATACATACACAACTGGTACGCACCTATAAACAGTTCATAATTAATCTTAAATCGGCAAATTTTCCATATTGCCCCAACTTGTCGAAACGTCCGTAGAAATTCATAAAAACAACCATAAAAGTGTCCCGAAATGATTACCTTAGTTAACCAAGTGTAAACCTTGAAGAAATACCAATAACTACAAATTTATATCTTTAAAAACCAGCTCCAAACGCAGCTAATAGAAGGGAAAAATGATTGCCACGTGTAGGATTACGTTTCTAGGCACGAGGGGAATGATTAATGGTAGAAATCGTCAAAAACTAACTTTCATCATGTTAGAACTCCATAGGAACTCTCTCTTTAGCTTTCTCTCTGGTTTGGATTTGAAATGGAATGTTTTCATTGCTTAAAACGTTAAATAAGCCGACATACCATATTTTTTACCCAACCCGAATGCGACCCAGATTCTGCCCCGGCAGTCCCTAGTAAAACCCTCATAACTTTTGCTATAATGTCGGTTTGATACGGGTTTTGTGTGTTGCAAACTAGACTCGTAGGCCTTCTATATGATGGGCGATAGGCCTTCTAACTCTTTATACATTGGGAGAAAACAGCCAAGACATTTGACCTAAAATTTAGACAAATCTTTAAAAGGAACTTACGATAACTTTTGCCAACTTTTATTTTGCCACTTACCTAACTTCAAAACTTGATTACAACCCTTGAACACTTAAAATATGACATACCGCATTATTTTTAATTTATTACTCACCCTCGTTGTCTTTCCTCGAAGATACGAGTTAATTTAGACGTTTTGGAAAGTCGGAGTGTTACACCAAACCCAAACGGTTAGCATACCGGAACGTGGTACCCGATCCAATGTTTATGCCGGAATGTGAAAACCGATCCCATATTTATGTCGGAACGTGGCAACCGATCCAAGTTAGTGTGTCGGAATGCAACACCCGATACATTCAACAAGCCACAATCACAATCACACGTATATTCTCAAGACCATACAATTAAGTCATGATTTCATGGCATTCATCATTACTCTATCTCATTTACAACAAGTGTGATCAATAATGCAACATTCACATGCATACACATATTATAATGAAGCAACAACAAACATATATCACACAATCATAAAATCACAACCATCCAAATTAGGGTTTTTTCCACCATAATTCTCATATCAAAACTCTTCCACATCGATAAATTCCCATTAGATTACGTTCTATGGATTGACAAACGGATTCTTGAGTTCATTCCTTAGCTCTCAAGTTTGAAAAATGCAGAATAAAACATTTTTGGGGTTTATTTCGGACTTTAAGTCACGTCTGCCCCGCCACAGCGGACTTTAAGTCACGTCAGCCCCGCCCTAAAGGCAGAATCCCGCCTCACTAGCTTGCACGGAACCAGTGAGCAAAATTAAGAATTTCAAACCCCCATTTCACAACACACCTTCCACCAACGACACTCAGAAACTACCCGTTCACGCTAAGATTGATTTCGCGAGTATTACTCACCCGAATTAAATTCCGTAAAGTTGTATGGGTTCCTTAACGACTTATGTATTTACTCATGTGATAAATTCGTAATTAGATCACCCAATATTTATCATAATTACCTAGACCTTAATGACTCCAATTTCGTCCAAATCTGGACTAGGTTGGGAAATCCCAAGTTACTACGAAAATGTTTTTCGACCCAAAATTTTTCCCCATTGGCTTTTCTACAAAGACAGAACCCGGTCGTTACAATAGATACCAGTTTATCCATCACTCATCCCCGAGTAACAAACATAGGAAAAATAGGCTAAGGAAGGAATGAAGTAGTACTTGAATCAATGAACAATTGGGAACACTTGTCTCGCATGTCCTTCTTGGTTTAACAAGTAGCTTCCTCAACTGGACGATGCTTCCATTGAACTTTCACGGACTTAATCTCCTTGGTCCTCAACTTTCGGACATCACGATCAAGAATTGCAATCGGTTCCTCCTTATATTGGAGGTCTTTGTCTAACACAATTGAATCCCATTTAATGATATAATCCCCGTCACCATGGTATCTTTTCAACATGGACACATAAAATACTGTATGAACTCCCCATTGGTATGAAGGCAAGGCCAATCTATACGCTACCAGTCCTACACATTCAAGAACCTCAAATGGACTAATGTATCGCGGACTTAGTTTTCCCTTCATGACAAATCTCATCACCCCTTTCATGGGTGATACCTTAAGAAGAACATTCTCACCAGTTTGAATTGCCATGTCTCTTACCTTATGATCCGCATACTTCTTCTGTCTACTATGGGCTGCTAAGAGCTTTGCTTGAATACTCTTCACTTTATCTTGAGTATCCTTCACTAAATCAACACCCAAAGGTTTCACATCTCCAGACTCGAACCATCCTATGGGTGATCTACATCCCTTCCCATATAATGCCTCAAACGGTGCCATATCAAGGCTGGAGTGATAACTATTATTATAAGAGCACTCACACAAAGGTAAGAACTTATCCCAATGTCCTCCAAAATCAATTACATATGCCCTCAACATGTTCTCTAACAGTAGAATACTTCTCTCGATTGCCCATCCGTATGTGGATGAAAAGAGGTGCTAAAAGTGAGTTGTGTGCCCAATTCATCATGTAATTTCCTCCAAAACTTGGGAGTAAATTGCGTACCACGATCTGAGATGATAGAAGGGGGCACCCCATGCAATCTCACTATCTCTTTCACATACACCTTAGCCAACTGTTTAGCATTATAATATATCCTTACCGGAATAAAATGGGCTGACTTAGTCAATTTATCAACCACTACCCAAATAGAATCAAACTTGTCCAAGGTCTTGGGAAGACCAACCACAAAATCCATGGCTATTCTTTCCCACTTCTATTCTGGAATTGGCATTTTTGAAGCAAACCTGCATGCCTTTGATGTTGATACTTTACTTGTTGACAATTTTGACACTTAGCCACAAACTCCGCTATATTCTTCTTCATGCCCGGCCACCAATAAATTCGCTTCAAGTCTTGGTTCATCTTGGTCACACCCGGTTGAATGGAATATTGTGAACCATGGGATTCTATCAACAACTTTTGAATCAAGTCATCAACTCGAGGAACACAAATTCTTCCTTTAAAATGAAGTACACCTTTCGCATCAAGTGTGGTCTCTTGTCCCTTACCAATCGCAGTCATTAATTAAGTTCATTCAAATTTTCATATGCAAATTTCTTGGCCTTGATATCTTCCATAAACGTGGCCCTTACTTCAATGCTAGCTAACACCCCCACCTTTTTCTGAGATGCCAAATTGCATGAATTTAGACTCCAAGGTCTGAATTTCCTTGGCCAAAGGTGGTCTAGTTACACTGAAGCAAGTTAAACTACCCATACTTACCGCCTTTTGACTCAAAGCTTCTGCCATTATATTAGCTTTACCCGGATGGTATTGAATGGTGACATCATAATCTTTAAGTAACTCCATCCACCTTCTTTGTCTCAAATTCAGATCTTTTTGAGTGAACACATGTTGCACGCTACGATGATTAGTGAATACCTCACACTTAACACCATAAAGGTAATACCGCTAGATCTTGAGAGAAAACACTACCGCTGCCAATTCCAAATCATGTGTTGGATAATTCGTCTCATGTACTTTCAATTGACGCGAGGCATAAGCTATAACATTCTCATCCTGCATCAACACAACACCAAAACTAGAATGTGAAGCATCACAATAAACAGTATATTCATTACCTTCCACCGGTAATGTTAATATAGGTGCGGTGGTCAAGAGAATCTTGAGCCTTTGAAAGCTATCCTCACACTTTTCAGTCCATTCAAATGGTATCTCGTTTTTGGTCGAATTGGTCAAGTGAGTGGCAATAGAAGCAAAGTTCTTCACAAATTGAGGATAGTAGATAGCGAGCCCCACAAAACTCCTAACTTATGTCACAGAGCTAGGCCGAACCCAATTCTTAACTGCCTCAATCTTTTGAGGATCTACCATTACCCCCTCTTTTGAAACTACATGCCCCAAAAATGCAACCAAAGTCAACAAAAATTCACACTTTGAAAATTTAGCATACAACCTTTGTTTCATAAGAACACCAAGAACAATACGAAGATGGTCAGTATGCTCTTCCTCACTTTTTGAATAGACCAAAATATCACCAATAAAAACTATGACGAATGAATCAAGAAATGGCTTGAAGACCCCATTCATTAAACTCATAAAAGTTGCAGGCACATTAGTCAAATAAAATGACATAACTAGAAACTCGTAGTGCCCATAGGCACATCCTCAGGCCTAATTTTCAATTGATGCTAGCCTGACCTTAGATAAATCTTGGAGAAAACTTATGCACCTTGCAATTGGTCAAAAAGATCATGTATTCGGGGTAAGGGACACTTATTTCGAATGGTGGCCCTATTTAATTGCTGGTAATCTATACATATTCTCATACTACCATCCTTTTTCTTAACAAACAACACTGGAGCACCCCATGGAGAGTCACTAGGATGAATAAATCCCTTATTAAGAAGCTCTTGGATTGGAGCCTTAAGCTCTCTTAATTCTAATGGGGCCATGTGATATGGAGGGTTAGAAATGGGATGAGTACCAGGTTCCAAATCAATGCAGAAATCTATATCTCTATCCGGAGGCATATCAGGCAAATCAGTAGGAAACACTTATCTAAATTCTGACACCACAGGAATAGACTCAATAGATGGAGTCTCAACCTCAACATCCCTAATATGAGCCATATAATCCAAACAAATCTACCCTACCAGTTTTCTAGCCCGAATGTAGGATATCATCTTAGGTTGCTTAGGCTTGTACACCCTTTTCCACTCTAATTTTTCTCTTCCCGAAATTTCAAGAGTCTCCGACTTAGTATTACAATTAAGCATAACATAATAGGGGGACAACCAAGTTATGCCTAAGATTATGTCAAAGTCAGTCATATCTAATATCCCAAATAAGCCCAAGTCTTCAAACCCATAAATAAAATAGGACAAGCACAATAGACATGGGTGACTATGACAGACTTTCAAACTGGCGTAGAAACATGTATGGGGGCATCAAGTATATCACAAATCATAGCAAATATTGTGACATATCACACGGATACATATGAATAAGTAGAACTCAAATCAAATAACACATTAGCCATCTGGTCACAGATAAGAATAGTACCTGTGTTCACCGCGTCAGACACCTCTGCCTCATTTTTGCTTGGAAATGCGTAAGATTGAGCCTTATCATTTTGACGAGCTACTTCCCTGCCTAGATGCGCTGCACCTCTGCCTGCATTACCATTTAACCTACCCCCATGGCCTCGCTGATTACCTCATCGCCCACTTTATGGACGTCCTCTACCATTTTGACCATTTCTCGCGGGTACAACTGCTTTATTCTGCTATTGCACGGAATCTAACACTCGTGGGTGGGGACAATCTCTCCTCATATGCCCATGTTCTCCACAATTATAGCAAGTACGATCAAACGATGGCCTGTCGCTCATTGAAAGCGCGACTCCCTGGCTATCATGAATTAAATTATGGGGTGGAGTTCTTGAGTAATTACCTGTAGAGGCGGGAATGGCGGACTAAATTGGCCTGGCTGCAAGTGTTGGCCTCCCAGCCCATTTGGAGTAAGAGCCTTGAAAGTTACCTGAGTTCTTAGCCTTTTTTGCCAATGCCTTAGTCTGACTGTCTCACCTCACCCCCTCCACTTTCTTAACAAAGTCTGTCACCTCATTAAAGCTCCTCCCTGCAGAGGTCATATGAACAGATAAAACCTGCAACTCAAAATTTAGTCCCTTAATAAATAAATGGATTCTCTCTTCCTCAGTAGTCACCAACTGTGTAGCATATCTAGACAATGCCTGAAACTTAGACTCATAAGCAGCCACAGACATACCACCTTGCTTCAAGGCTATGAACTCATCTTTCTTACGATCCCTCAAAGTCCTAGGTACATATTTCTCCAAAAACAGAGCATGAAACTGGGTCTAAGTGAGTGGAGGTAAAACTGAAGATATGTATTCCATATAAGCTCTCCACCACAGCTTGGCCTCACCTTGAAGTTGAAAAGTCACAAACTCAACCCCATGCTGATGGAGAATTCCCAACTTATGCAGCCTCTCGTAATAATGTAGGATGAACTCATACACATCCTCACTCTCGTAGCCATGGAACACAGGCAACTTCAACTTCAAAAACTTGGTCAACATCTCATGTTCATTACCTATCATAACATGACCCAATAAAGGACGAAAGAAAGTATCATTACCTAAATTCCCTCCAACCTTGGGGACAGTGATGGTGATAGGAGGATTGGTGGGCGCTTGATTTTCTTGAACAGAAGGAAGCACTCTAGGACCAACCAACTGTAACGACCCTAAAACTGAACTAGTGAAACTAGAGACTAACGTGTCTGCGTTTGAGTTTGGGTGGAGGTTTCATGTTGTTGTATGTTGTCCCGAGTCAAGTTTGAAGGTTTTAGGGGTCCAAAGTCAAGGTACGACTCCCAAGGGATCACCCTAGGGTTCCTTGAGGAGGACCCTAAGTCTAACCCCCCAAGACCCATTGAATCATGAAAATTGGCTCGTGGATGGCCTCCGTAGGTCAAGGGGCCCCACACAAAGCCACAACCACCATTGATGGAAAAACAATACGGTCCGTCAACCCATCCATGATCCGTGGATGGGTGTCTCGTGAATCAGACCTAGTTTGCTGTCAAGGGACATGGCCAACATAGGGGTTTAGTTTGTAAATTCACCCCCAACTCCCAATTAGTATTTGGACGGTTATTTTAATTGTTTTTAGGTAATTTAAGAGTATTCAAACATAAAACACCCATTTAGATTTCATCTCTCAAATCAAAACCCTTCCCTCCTAAAAAGTTCTCTCTAGAAACTCCATTAGATATCAAGGTCAAGATCAAGCTAGGGTTGGGGATTTTAAGGTGTTTCATCTTCAATTTTCTTGGGGATTCATCTAATAAGCTATGTTGATCCTTCATCTAGGGTTAGCTTTCACCCTAGAATCAATTTTGAAGAAGTTTTCAAGGTTTTCAAGTTAAACAAAAAACCTAAGTTTTACTCAATCTCATGGGTTCTTGCATCAAACGTTTTCAAATGATAAATTATGATTATGTTGATGTTTAATTGATGATTTAAGATGAAAACCTCTATGAACCCATGATTTCTCTCAATTCCTAAATTTGGCCTTATGAAGTGGGTTTGTTGATTATGAATGAATGATGTGGATTTATGTGTAGATTGACATAGATTATTAATTTGTATCATTATCTATGTCTAATTATGGTGAATTTTTGGTGAATTGAGGATTTGTGAACACAGCCTTGAAAGGGAAAGTTTGACCTAATTTCATGTTAATGTAGAATTGAGTTTGAATTGTTGATCCACTTGAAAGGTGGAGGTGTTTACTTACTATGTATATTGTGATCATGGCCTTGAAGGAATAGTTTGATGAATTGAAGTATTATCATGATATTATACATGTGAATGTGATGTGAAGGATTTGAATGAGAATCTAATGAAGTAAAGGTAATCATGTTGTGAATGTAAATGTGTTGTGATTGAAAGAATGTTCTCACTTAACACTCATGAATGTTGATGATAGAATGTGAAGGGTTCTATAATGTAATGTTGTATCTTGTATTGGCAGACTTAGGTGCCCTCTCCTTGATAAATGAAAGCTATGTTGAATGTGATCTCTTGACTTGGTAGGCTTAGGCATCCTTCTCTTGAGTAATGAATGTATCTTGACTTATTGTCTTAATGTCTTGAATTGGTAGACCTAATGTTGGTAGCCTCTTCATAAATGAATGAATGAATGTCTTGAATTGGTAGACCTAATGTTGGTAGCCTGATGTTTGCGTAATCAAGATACAACTTCCGATGTAACTGTCTACGATCGTATAATAGTTTAGTAACCCAACCAAGGGTTGGGATCGTTCCCGAGAGAGTGGTTTTGAGAATTAATAGAAAAATAAAATTTAGTTCTAACTAGTCGTTGCTAAATACATTAACAATTAAAAACATTGTAAATTAAAGGGGGACACAAGAGTGTCAATTAACAATGGGGGGTTTTGTCACAAGTAAGGTAAAACAACAAAATAAATAAGGATTTCTAAGTAATGAGAGGGGATCCTTGGGATGTAATGAAAATACGGGTTAATCTAGATTATTGGGTACATGCTTTTGATAGAAGCTTCATAGAATAATTGTGACTAGGCTAAACTTTAAGGGGGATAAGCTCTCTCTCGAGCAACTTACCCCGTTTCAAATGCGTTCCTCTCGAACACCCACTTGCCGCATGAAGACCAGCTTATGCCTTAACCCACTCACTCTCTCGAGCTGAGTGTGTGGGAATGAGACTAGAATTCACTCTCTCGAGCTGAACCTCATGTCGACCTACTCCCACTGGCCATCAATTTAGTAGTTTTAGTTTTACGGCCTCTCTCTCGAGCAAGCCGAAAACACATAAATAAACTTGTATTTGCAACTACAAATTTATTAAATTCATCCACAACTACTAAATCAAATCACAATTAAAATACGATTAAACTATCAGCAAGCAAGACCCAACAATTATCTTAACCCATATTCGCTAAATAACACCCCAAGAATTGGGGGTTTTAGCCACACATGTATAAGAGATAGAAATTTATACAAAATTCAGCTTGCATTCAACTGGGTATAAAGATTTAAGTCTTGATACGGGCCAGAATGGAAGAATCCAAGAGACACAAATCCAAATCTTGAAGATGAAACCCTTTGGATCTTCAAATCTTCAAAACCCTCTAAAACTTAGAGCAAAAATATCAAAAAGTACTATTCTATATGAAAATTAAAATAATTGTTCGACACTTAAAACTACAACTCTAACTAGTATTTACAGTTTTCACAGATTTGTGTTGCAGCAGATCATTCGGCGTCGTTAGTCGGGCCGATCAACTCGGCGATTCGCCCTTTGGTGTAGTTCATCACCGTCTTGCACTAGCCTTCAGCATTGTCATGCTCTGGGTCATTGGTCGACATGGTACTGCTTCGCAGAACTTCTCGGCGATGCGCCGACTGCTCCCTTTTTTCGCCGACTTGATCCTTTCCTTCAGGGCTCAACACACTGGAACAAAAGGCGAAGTAAGACCCTTCGGTGACTAGCCATGTGGACTCGGCGATCCTCAGGCCTTGATTTTTTCATTCTTTTCAGCCTTATCGTTCCTTTTTTCGACGTAGTGTTCATGCTTTCCTTCAAACTTCAAATACCTAAAACTTAAGGATTTTCATCAGATATTGAGATAAAATAAACATTTGAGGACACAATTTCTATTAAAATATAGCCCTAAATGAGTCCAATTTGTGGACTCATCAACACCCCCAACTTAAACTTTTGTTTGTCCTCAAGTAAAACTCAAGTTAAGCAATTCAACAAGGATGTCTCAAACAGTGCTACACAAGACGCAATTATGAATGTACCACAACAAGACTCAATTTACTTATGCAAGGATCAATTGTGTACTCAAAGTTTCAAGTTGTGACACACCATTACCAAAGATTCTCAAGTTCGCAATACTTGCTTCAAATGCAAGTTCAAGCTCATCAAAAGCCTTTGAATGCCCTCACACAAATGATGATTCCATTTTCACACGCAAAGGTGTAATCAATTTAAAGTTCAGGAATCAGATACAATGCTCACACTTACAAAGATGAACACAATGCATGCTTTCACCCATAGATTTGCCCATATTTTCCAATCAACATTTGTTTCGACTTTCTCAAGATCACAAAGGTTTTAACAAGGCTTGTAACGAGGCAGAGTGTAAAGGTATGGTCATTTAGGCTCAGTGAATTTTATCCTCATGAAATGTGGTGCTCTCAACACTTCCTTTCTTTTTCCTTCATCATTTTCATTAGTGCATCATAGGTCATCCTATTATTCGCTTCCCATGGATTGTTCGGAACCCTATTTATTTGGTACTTTATTCCACAACTTTCTCTTTTTTTTTCTTTTCTTCTCTTTTTCTCTTTCTCTTTTTTTATATGGAAGGGTTCCATTTTTCTCAATACCATGGGTGAAAGGAGACTTTCCTTGCACTTCTTGACTTTCCCTTTTCTTTTTCACCACACCCCCAACTTAGGCTTTTGGTCTAAGTTGGCTATTCAATTAACCACAATTCAAGAGGATTATAGGTAATGGATTAAGAAAGGTCTAGTTTTCATCAAGTTTCTTCCAAAGAAGTGTAAGGCTCAAAGGGTGTTTAAGATAGAATCAGACGCTCACAAGATAGGTCACAAAAGAGATATATGTCAAATTGGTTGACACTCTTCGAAGTTGCCTATGATCATATCAAGAGAAAGTCTTACTTAGTCAACCGGACAAACATGACAAATTCTAGGTGTTGTCATGCATGGTTCCAGGCAGGCTTATCACACAAGGCATCGACACTTAAGTCAAACAAGACTCCATAATTTTGCTAGTGTACAACGGTCATCACAAGAAAATCAATTTGATAAATAGCTAATCACAACGAGATGCAAAGAGTTCATATATTGTCTATGCAACTTCATTTGGTCTCATCGTAGCCGTACATTCATGTTCGTTCGATTGTAAGAATTATTTAATTCATCGGTATTGATCAAAACCAAGACTCAAATTTGCTAAGGAACAGCCACATTCAACAGCATATAAAGGGTGGCGAATATGTGCGAAAAATTCAAAATTTTTCGAAAGGGTCAAAATCATTTTGCAATTTAAAAAAAAGGGAGCCACAAGCTCAAACATCCACAAAAAAAGCAGTATTAACACAACTTTAAACAGAATAGCCCAAATATATACAGGAAACACAAACAAAAGTAGCACACAAAAGGTGTGGGCCTCACCCCACCACAAACAAAAGCATTTGTCCTCAAATGCAAATAAAAGTATCCAAAAGTAAAAGCATATGAGAGTTTAGGATTCAACCTCTCGCGCTGACTAAAATGGAATTGAATCGCTAGCCACAATGTAATCCAAGTTCCGAGCACAAATCAACAACTAAAATACTTGAAAAGTGCACGAAATATAGAGACTAGAGTGCAGGTGTGATTTTTGACAAATTAAAAGTGAGGGAAAGTAAATGAAGTTGAAACTTTTAAACCTTTGGCTTGCAAAAATCGTCCAGTTTTCGCCCACTCAGCGACATTAGTCAAGCTCGCCTACTCACTCGGCGGAACACCAACTATTTAGTTTTTTCGCCAAAATTTACAGGACCTCTGGTTTACGGGGGGTCCAAACGGCGGTTTCCATCGTGATCGTCGACTTGATCTATTGCTCACCATCCTTCACATTTTCGAATACTTCCCATACTTTAACCTGTACAAACAACACATCATTATTTTCCCAAGAAATAAAAAGCAATTAAACGGGTCTTGGGTTGCCTCCCAAACAGCGCCTTAGTTAACGTCGCGGCACGACGCAACAACGCCTTCAGGTGTCTTCCAAATACACCACTTCAACCAAAGAAATCTCTTGACGGTCCCCAAAATATAATTTTAGACGTTGACCGTTCACTTTAAATGGAGGTCCTTCCTGATCTTCAACTTCTATGGCACAATTGGTGAACACTCGCGTTACTCTAAAAGGTCCAGACCATCTGGATTTGAGCTTTCCGAGAAAGAGTCTAAGTCGAGAGTTGTATAACAAAACCCAATCTTCTACCTTGAAGTCTCGCTTGAGTATCCGAGCATCGTGCCATTTCTTCATCTTCTCTTGGTAGATGGCTGAACTTTCATACAATCTGAGTTTAAATTCATTCAGTTTGTTCAACTACTCTACCCTCTCCCTTCAAGTTTTTGATCAGTCCAAATTTAAAACATTCAATGCCCATAATGCTTTGTGTTCTAACTCGACGGGCAAATGACAAGACTTTCCATAAACCAACTGATATGGAGATATACCGATAGGTGTTTTGTAAGAGGTCCGTTATGCCCATAGTGCATCATCGAGTTTCCTAGACCAGTCAGATCTGTTGACATTTATTGTCTTTGCCATGATGCTTTTGATTTCCCGATTGGACACTTCGACTTGGCCACTTGTTTGGGGATGATATGGGGTTGCTATCTTGTGTTTCACCCCATATTTGCTCAGTGCCATTGAAAACCACTATTGCAAAAGTGGGACCCCCCATCGCTAATGATTGCCATAGGAGTGCCAAATCTTGTGAAGATGTAACGTTTTAGAAATTGGACAACACTTTTTCCTTCGTTGTTTGGAAGTACGATGGCTTCCACCTATTTGGAAGCATAATCTACAGCTATCAAGATATATTTATTTCTAAATGAGCTCAAATGGGAGCATGAAATTGATCCCCCATACATCGAATAGCTCAACTTCCAAAATAGGAGTGAGAGGTAACTCGTGCCTTCTATACACTCCGCCTTGCTGCTGACATTGAGAGCATTTCTTCGCCAATTTATGTGCAACCTTGTATAGGGACGGCCAGTAATAACCACTTTGGACAACTTTAGCGGCAGTGCGAATACCACTATGGTGACCTCCCACTGGAGATGCATGGCAAACATGGAGAATTTCTACCGCTTCTTCTTTCGGAACACACCTCCTAATAACATGGTCAGCACATTCTCAAAACAAGTATGGTTCATCCCAAAAGTACTTTTTAACATCGAACATGAATCTCTTTTGTTGGTAAAAGGTCATCTTATCCGACATCAATCCACTCACAATGTAATTTGCAAATTCTGCATACCATGGTGTAGGTTTGAGAGATATAGCAAACACATGTTCTTTGGGGAAGGAATCATCTATGTCGACCTCACGCTCGGCATCTTCCAACCTCGATAAGTGGTCGGCCAGTTGTTTTCACAGCCTTTTTGATCTTTTACCTCAAAATCAAACTCTTGTAATAGTAGTACCCACCTTATCAATCTTGGTTTTAAATCTTTCTTCGTCATCATGTAGCGGAGTGCAGCATGATCAGGGTGTACTATTACTTTGGTGCCTAGCAAGTATGACCGAAATTTCTCAAATGCATAGACCACTGCGATCAACTCTTGTTCAGTGAACGTATAATTTCGCTGGGCATTATTTAGAGTTTTGCTTGCGTAATAATTGGGTGAAATAATTTGTTGCGCTTTTGCCCCAACTCTACCCCCAATTCCATACCACTAGCATGACACATTACTGCGAAAGATTTGGACCAATCAGGACTGACGATAATCGGGGTGGATACTAGTTTTCTTTCAAACACTTAAATGTGGCCATACAAGCATCTTCAAAATAGTACTTCACTTCCTTCTCTAGGAGTTTCCATAGTGGGTGTGCAATCTTTGAGAAGTCATTAATGAACCTTCAGTAGAAACCTGCATGCCCCAAGAAGCTGCGAATACGCTTTACTGAAATTGGCGGGGGTAGTTTCTCAATTACCTCAATTTTTGCCTTATCAACTTCTAGCCCTTGTTGTGACACCTTGTGTCCTAGAACAATAATTCCTTCACCATGAAATGACATTTCTCCCAATTTAGGACCAGGTTCGTTTCCACGCATCTTTGAAGCACTTTCCCTAAGTGTGTTAAACACTCTTCAAACGTATCCCCTCCGACTGAAAAGTCATCCATAAATACTTCCATAGAGTCTTCGACCATATTTGGAAAGATAGACAGCATGCAACGTTGAAATGTGGCTGGGGACTTACATAGTTCGAACGACATTCTCTTGAATTCAAATGTTCCATAAGGGCAAGTGAAAGTGGTTTTTTCTTGGTCTTCCGGCGCAATAGAGATTTTGTAACCAGAGTACCCATCCAAAAAATAATACCACCCTCTTTCTGATAATCATCCAAGCATCTGGTCCATAAAAGGCATTGGAAAATGGTCTTTCTCGGTCCATGAGTTAAGCTTACGATAGTCCATGCATACTCTCCACCCAGTCGCTATTCTTTTCGGCACAAGTTCTCCTTTTGCAATTGGGACTACACTTATACCTCCTTTTTTGGTACACATTGCACCGGACTTACCCACTTACTATCTGCAATAGGGTAGATCACTCTCGCATCTAGCCACTTGATGATGTCCTTTTTCACCACCTCTTGCATTGGAGGGTTCAATCTCCGTTGATGCTCCACACTAGGTTTACATTCACTGTCCAGTCGAATCTTGTGAGTACAGATGCCAGGAGGAATTCCTACTATATTGGCTATTGTTCATCCAATAGCTTTTATATGCTTCCGCAGTACTTCAATAAGCAATTTCACTTGCCTTTCAAGAAAATCGACTGCGATAATCACTAGTAAAGTATTATTGGCTCCTAAAAAGGCATATTTGAGATGAGAGGGTAGGGCTTTTAACTGTAGATTCGGTGGTTCTTCTGTTGATGGCTTTGCAGGAGGACTTTCTCTATTTTTTAGGTCGATATCCAACTTGATTGGATTCCTTGAATATACTCCTAACCCTGATAAGGCAGCTACCACTTCCTCATAGCCTTGAACTTCAGATTCATCATAATTGGCAACTACAAATTCAAGGGGTTCATTCTTGCACATTAAATGGCTCATATTTGTCAGTACCTCATCTATAACATCCTCACTAGACAACACATGGATATTACTTGGTTGCTTCATGGATTTATAGATATTGAAGGTCACCTCATCATCGCTCACACGGTACTTCAATTTCCCGCTTTCGACATCCACCAATACTCTCCCAGTAGCTAAGAATGGCCTTCCCAAAATAATGGAGATTTTAGCATCAATCTCACAATCTAGAATCACAAAATCAGCCGAAAAGATGAACTAATATGTCATAGAGTATCCCCACTGGGTGCTTGATTAATCGATCAGCCATAAGGAGTCTCATTGTAGTTGCCTTTGGTTCACCCAAACCAAGTTGCTTGTATATTATTGCATAGGGCATCAAGTTAATGCTTGCTCCTAAATCACACAAAGCTTTAGCGAATTGGAGCTTGCCAATTATGCACGGGATTGTGAATGTCCCAGGATCTTCTCTCTTAGTGATTGACTCATTTGTCATAATTGCACTGCAACTATAGGGCAACTCAATCATTTCATAGTCCAAGCTCCTTTTCTTTGTAACCAGCTAGTTCATGAATTTGGCGTATCCCGGCATTTCCAACAATGCTTCCACCAGAGGAAGGTTAATTGATAAGTTTTTGAATACTGACAAGAATTTTTTGAACTTCTCATCTTCATTCTTCTTTTTCAAATATTGAGGAAATGGTGGGGGTATTTTGGGTAAAGGGTGTGTGACTTTTGGAAATTGAACATGTTGCTTTGCATCCTCTTGTGGTTCTTTGGCAAGGTTTTGTGGAATGGCAATTCTCGTTCCTCTATACCCTGGTTCTCTTCCAGCATTCGAGGGTCCTCATCCTCCAGCACATTCTCTTTTGCCATCTTTCCCCTATGGGTAACTATAGCCAGCCCTCTTTCATTATCTTCCATCAGTGTCCTAGATGTTAATTGAGATGATAATAGACTCAATTGACCTTCTAGCATTCTGATTGCATCAGCATGAGAATTCACTTTACTGTTTAATGATGAAAAGTCATTTCTCATCCCTTTTAGCAAATCATTAGAGCCCTCAACTTTATCAAGTATACGTGACAATAGATCATTTACCCGAGGACTACTTGCACTCCCATTTGATTTCGTGCTTTCACTCAATTGAGTATGGTCTTCCTCATGGTCATCTTGCTCAGCCCAATCGTGGCAATATCTCCTTGGTTTTTCATTCCTATAATGGTTCCAACCTTGATTTCCGCCCCACTGTTGATAGCGTGGGTGGAAATCCTCCTCATATCTTGTGGAGTTCCAACCTTGATTCTCCCATGGTCTTAAGTAACCGGATGAAGAACCCCCCCCCCCCCAAATCTTTTGGATTTCCAACCTTGATTCTCCCCCAGTCTTAAGTAACCAGAAGAAAAACCCTCCTCAACTCAAAATACTCCATAAGTCCCCTTCATATGCTCGTGTATCACTTCCATTTGAGACAACATCTTTTTAATGTTTTCATCCCTCTCCCTATCTTTATCGAGTTGTTCTTGCGTTAATCTGAAGCACAGTGGGGAAACTTGGTCATCTTTTGTGTAACATGCTTGATTTACTCTAGTCACTCCATCTAGGAGGAATGAGGCTACTTCAAATGATTGTAACATTATTCCTCCTTGCACCAGCTGATCAACTATCCCTTTATTAACTGAATCTAGACTACGGCAAAAATATTGGAGTAATAACTCATTCGGCAGTCCATATGTTGGACATTTTCGCAAAAATCTCTTAAATCTTGTCCATGATTCATGAATTGGTTTGCCCTCTTTTTGATTAAAATTTTGAATGTCGTCTCTCAGTTTCATCATCTTTGATGGAGAGAAGAATCTTTCATGAAAAGTCGTAACCAGCTCGTCCTATAACTTGATGTAGTTCTTTGGAAGCTCGACCAACCACTTAGTGGCTCCCCCGATTAATGATAATGGAAATAAGCGAAGCCGTATGAACTCTTGCGATAGATTCTTGAATGACAGAAGGGTGCACACTTCTATGAAGCTTCGTATATGATCATACGAATCTCCATGCTCTAATCCTCCATATAAATCTCTTGAATGTATGAGATGGAGTGTTGTGCTGGTAACTTCAAATGTTGCAATTCTGTCTACTCGTGACATGTAAATCCCACCCATCTCATCCACTTGGGCAGGGTTGTACACACTATTAATATAATCAATATCATCTCAATGAAAAGCATAACCCACTGGATGGCCTGCTTGGCAGCTATTTTCACCATTCAAACTCATATGTCTGTTGAAACACACAAACACTCAAAACAAAACTGAAAATTAGGTAAGTAGACTACAACTAATAAGAACAAAAATTCTACTAATCTAAGAATTCCCAAATAACACCACTCCGCGGCAACGACGTCATTTTGAAGTTTGCATAATCAAGACACAACTTCTGATGCAAGTGTCTACGATCATACATTAGTTTAGTAACCCAACCAAGGGTTGGGATGGTTCCCAAGAGAGTAGTTTTGAGAATTAATAGAAAAATAAAATTTAGTTCTAACTAGTCGTAGCTAAAGACATTAACGATTAAAAACATTGTAAATTAAAGGGGGACAAAAGAGTGTCAATTAACAATGGAGGGTTTTGTCACAAGTAAGGAAAAACGGCAAAATAAATAAGGTTGTTGATACGCTCAAATAACACCTCCCTAAAGAAGCATAAGCGATCGCTATCAAGTAAAGAACCCAACTTGTAGGTTGGGGTCGATCCCACGAGGAAAATGGTTTAGACTTCACTTTAACCAACAATTATATCCGTTTAGTCAAATTACTTCCAGAAACAAGTAATTAAAAAGGGGGGGGGATTTGTGAAACAAATTGTAAGAAGTCAGTAAGTAATCAGTAAACAAAAGTCAATTTCAATTGTAACCAAGATGAGAGAATAAACAAGGGTATACGTGTTCCCCACAAGCTCATAAAACAGTAATCCTAGTAATAGCAATCCTTCCCTAATGTACTACATGCAAAGTGATAAGTTAGGTATCTCTAAATCCTTGGTCCGGCATCTAGAGAATTTCACCCCGCACCTTTGTCCGGCTACATGTGTATAACTTACTAACCCTTACCTTTACCTCATATTAGACATCACATTGATGTTTGTCTTAGTTATTACTCTGCACCAATCGACACTAGCCTATTAGATAGTATCACACTAAATCTATGTTGATAATTCTTTTCTTGTTAATTACCTCCTTGGTCTGGCAAGTAGCAACAAGGTGAGTTCTAACGCGTGCACTCGTTAAAAAGACTTCTAAACGAAAGAATTATCAATGCATGCATCAACACTATTCAAGAATTGCTTAGTTACTATTCATACTTTGTTAATCGCTCATGTTTCCCACAAGTCTAGTTGTGGAGTTTAGTTACCCATAATCATATGAACACAATTCATTATTTTAGATGAAAGAATTATGAACTTACATAAGAAGAATAATAAACCCAGAAATTCAACTTGAATTGCAACAACAAAATCTTCAAAACGAACTTAGGAAATTAAGAATTGCTAAAGTTGCAAGTTAATCTCCCAAGTCAAGAACTAGAATAAAAGTAATAAAGTCTAACCCTAAATAAGTAAAAGAAGAAGAAAAGAACCCTAAAATTATTTCCTATCAATCCTCTCCTAAATAAATCTCCATGCCCTATTTATAGATATAGAAACCCTAAATAAA